>VTPC01090611.1:0-94508 GCA_011009095.1 Ignelater luminosus
AAATGTTACTTAAAAGCAAGCCATTCTAGTCCTTACGTCTTTCCTATATGTTCTTTAAAAGCAACCGATTTTAGTCCTTATGGCTCTCCTATATTTTATGCGATTTTACTCCTTATTGTTTTAGTGTCTTCTATTTTAATGCAGGCGACTTTCGCCCTTATGGTTTTCTTAAATGTTACTTAAAAGCAAGCCATTCTAGTCCTTACGTCTTTCCTATATGTTCTTTAGAAGCAAGCGATTTTAGTCCTTATGGCTCTCCTATATTTTATTTGAAAGCATGCTATTTTACTCCTTATTGTTTTCATGTATTCTATTTTAAAGCAGGCGACTTTAGTGCTTATGGTTTTCCTATATGTTATTCGAAAGCAAGCGTTTTTAGCCCTTATTGTTTTATTTGTAATGATGGGCTTTTTTACATTCTAGAAAATTAACTTAAAGATCTACTCTATTATCTGACATTTCAGAATGTTTGGAATTCTGATAGATAGCAGTACCTAGCGTTAAGAATGGGAATGAAAACTACTAAATGTTTTGATAATTATTTGTTTCATCATTTAAAAATCTTATTTTCACTATTTAATCACTATCGTTCAGATTTTCCTGCTAAAAGTTTATGCAAGATTTTAATTATTTATTCGTTTGATGGAAGGAGGTGCTTCAACCTGCCACTTTGTATGCTGCAAAGCATTTATTTTTTTAATTTGGTTATTTAAAATGTCTTGGTATATTTGAACAACGAAATACAAACACCCAGTAGTTTTCCTTTGAGGAATAAAAAAATGGATTCCTTGTCAATATTAATTCTGCATACGTTTAGTTGTTTATCTAAAGAAATATAGTTGATGATTGATATGTAGATTATTATAATAAGTTACCAAGCTCAATTCGTATCTTGACAAAGCAACAGTTTTGCTGTCGCAGTTAAGTTCACTAATCCTCATCAAACCGGCGTGTTTAATGTTAGCAAAACTATCAGGTAATATTTAATTATGTTTATTAATTTGTTGAAAGACTTGAATGGTTATATGAAAGAAAACGTTCTTAGAAAAATCTAAACCCTTATTATACTATTTACAGTTTATATAAATTCTAGTTATTTGTGTTCAATTAAACAATCCCAGTTGTGCCATAAAAACTATAAACTAAGAATAAGTTGGTCAGCGAACTCCGTTGGAGTTGTTACTGAATTTACGAAGTATGCCTGTGTGTCTGCATTTTTTAAATTTTGCGGTTTTGACTTCAGATTTGGATTCTACAACAAAAATTGAAGACAACGTGGTGTCTTCGTTTTTTGATATCTTTTTAAGAACATGGTCAAAATGACCGCCGAAATTTGAAAATTTTTTAAAACTATTGTTCGAATTCAGTAACAAAACGGAGTTCTAACACTAAAATTCGTTAGTTTATATGTAGTTAGTTTATTACTGTAGTAGTGATATATACGATACTTCACTAGATGCATTGACTTGCAAGAGATATTATATAATTATTTAAAAAATGTTATGACAATTTATTCCAGAAGTTTTTGAAAATCCCAAAGAATTGTAAAATTGCAAAAAAACCATCACAGTGCGGCTCTTTCAAAGTTACACTGCCGGACTTATAATCAGCAGAAAACTTTTAAAGTAAACACAACTCAGGACTTTTAGAGAACTCAGTAATACGAGATTTTTTTAATATCATGCGAATTATACAGAGTGTCTCACTTTAGCCGAATATCTTCGCAGTTTCGTGTTTATAAAACTAAGACAAAAATTTAAAAACTATTATTTGCTCAATCAGCCAATGTTACATGTACGCTTGACATAATGTCAAAATTTTATTTTCCATGCGCTGTTAAGAATTTGGATGAATCGAATTAGCTTTTTATAGATATAGAGTATTTAATATCAAAAACAGTAGTTTTTGAATTTTTGTACTAACTTTATAAATAACAGAGTTATGAGAGACTTTGCCTTAAGTGTGACATTCTGTTATTTTGATTAATTTGAGTTACCTCTAGAAAACTAGTGACTGTTAAAGCTAGTTGTTAATAAACACAGCACAACAACAACTTTAGTCTTAAAAAGTTATTTTTCCTACAATAAGCACAATTAGAGAGAAAAGATAAGGAACAATACAATAGATTTCAGCACAAGATTAACTTAAATTGCTAAATGCAGGACAATGACATTGCAATTGACAAATGACAGAAAACAAATACGTATTAAATAGTTGTTGAAAGAAATTAACACAGCGCTACATCAAAATTAGATTCCATAGCCAACTGGACCCAGAAACATTTATAAACACTTTGCATAAAAGAGATTGCTTTTCCGATAGAAACGGGACAGGAAACTGTGGCGATTGTTTTCTGAGAAATATTTTGCGTCGTCTTGATTTCACACTTTCTTTGCTCTGTAGTGGAGGGAGAAGAGAGGTGTTTAAACCTCTGAACGCTTTTAATTTTTTTGTGTTAGATACTTTGCGTCTTCGGAACGGATGGTGGTAAAGAAATGAAAGTTGAATAGTACTAGTGCCAGAAGAGAGACTTTCATACGATTTGGGCACCACCGATTGTTTCTTGTTTTTTCTAAAGACTTTTCCATATCTCAAGAACCGCTGGTCCTGTTGAGTTTGAACTTGATTTGTAGGCAGTAGCGAGGAAGTGGTATTAACATCCTCGCACCACCGATCATCTTTCGCTTTTTGTGGGAGAGCACTGTTTTTCGTATTTAACTCTCTTAAAAAGATTTATGTTTGTATTTAGCTCTCTTAGAAAAGTTTTTCTATATCTCATTAATGGCTGGTTTTATATAATTGAAGTAGATGCTTTGAGACGGTTCATACATCATCGTTGGTTTTTTGATTTTTTGGGAAGGCGCAGCCCGAGCCTTTTGTGTATTTAACCCTCTCAAGAAGGTTAATAGATGATTATAAAGAAAAATTATTGTCATCCCACAAATATATAAAAAAAGTCGTGCAAGCATTCATCATTAAAAGTGTATTTCCGATTTTGGAAATATTGATTTTTGAAGGAGGAAAGTTACTTAGTGGTAGTTAGCTTTCTTGAGAAAGTTAATGACGAGCGAAGTTCAACCCGTGTTTGTATTTAGCTCTCTTAAGAAGGTTAACGAAGGGGGAAGTCCACCCTTGAGCCATCAAAGGTGTCCTGTGAGATGATGCAGCCCGACCTATCTATATATTTAGGTCTCTTAAGAAGAAAAAGATAAGAAGTTTAATGTCAATCGTTAGACTTCAAAGTCAACTAATTGATATTGGCAGAGTAGTCACATGCATTTTCTCAAACAAAACAAAAATAAGTTAAATAAACTGTTGCGCTTAAATGGTCAAGTGTACGTAAGTTTTCAAAAGTCTTAAATGTCGAACAAGTTTCTTACACAGATTTTCTTTATTGCACTATTTATTTTGTTTATAGGTACTTTCAATTTTGTTCTCTTGTGGAATTTAAAGAAATGTTCAGTGAAACCTCTATTTGAATAACACCGTTCATTTACGATTTACTTGATTTAAAGTACACTCGCAAACAGAGTTAACCTCTGAAGAGAATCTCATAATTTTGTTTGTTTTAAACTTTTACTTTTTGTACCTATTACTTTTATATGATTTATTACATGGTTTTTCAACTTTTAAATTATAAATATCAAAATTAATAATATATTAATGGAAAGTGTGACTCTTAATATTAGCCTTCTTTGTTGCACTTGTTACTGTTTAAATTTTTACCAAGAAAGAGATTTAGAGCCATAATTGGCAAACGTGGTTGTATTTAACCTCTGAAATGGGTTTTACTCGTGCCGAGTGCAATACTAAAAAAGTGAGCTTATTCTTAGTTGGGAGTTACGGCGATCTCTTTTTGATTCAATTTGTTTGATCATAGTCAGCTAGTAGAATTCATTCGGAAGTTTACTAGAAAATCACTGAATCCACTTTACTAAATTACATTTGATCGATATTAATGTATCTGGCTAGCGTTATACGTTTCGGCAGGGAAATTTGATTTACATGTTTTACGGATGCATTTATCTTCGCGCATTGTTCAAGCATCGATTTACAAGCAACCTGATTATTAAATTCACCTCGTACACTTGTGATTAATAGGGTACAAAACAACTGAATAGATTTGATTTTTAATTTATATTTAAATTGAACAGAAAAAGGTGAACTTGAAAGGAATTAATTATCTATCATCACACTTTGTAAAATGAACATCGATAGAAATGCCGTATGAAAACTCAACAGACATTTAGGTAGTGTGAGCTTTTCAAGACCTCTCCTAAATTTAAAATACGGTCATGCCGTCCTGAATACCATACGGGGTTAATAAGCTGGGCAATTAAAATGAACGCCAGCTAATTTCAGAGCAAAGCAAGATAAGCTTATAACAAAAAAACAGGATTAACAAAAAGCTGTTTTTAAAAACAAACACGAGATTATTAGCAGACTGGTGAAAAAAGGAATGAATAGTATCTAGTGCGAGCATTCTTCAGCCTTTTTATTTTATTTTTTAGGTATCGAAGCTATCAGAATGACTTTTGAAGTTAAACCAACCGTATAAAAACAAATTTAAATTAAGCACCCAGTAAATGAAACAATTAACGGAAATCAGAAAGGTCAATATTGAAAATCTCAGTTTGCTGTATCTCATAACTGAATTTTTATCATTTTTTTTGCTTGAGCTTAAGCGCTGAATGAATTATCGATAAAAACATCAAGGTACTACGGAAAGAAACGGGAAAGTCTGAGGAAAACAACTTTGTTCTTTTCAAGACTTTTGTCTAACTTGGATTTAATTAATACAAGTTTTCGGATTATTTTTATCGCACCAGACCATAATCGCGTTATCGGTTAGAATTTTGTACGAACAACTTCGAGCGGAATTAAAAATTACTGAAAACATTTACTGAAAACGATGCACGGGTTTCCTGCATCGTTAATTAAATACCCATTGTGTACTTTTTTTTTCTGATTTAGTTTAAAGAATAGAGAGAGAAATAGTGTTCTCATTCTGGACAACATTTAGTTTCGTTTCTAATTAAAAGATTTACTGAGATTTTAGGGAAATAAGTCTTGAAAGTTTATTTTCTGATCTTTAGTAAATAAGTAAGTAGAATAAAATGGAAATCAGCAGCATTTAACTTTAATTATGTGTTTGAAAAGAATAAAAAGTAAATAAACTGTCAACTCGGTATTTTAATTTGTTGTGAGTAGTACTATCTATGCAGACAGTACATATCAGCGATTTGAAACACATTCCACAAAACACGAAATTGGAATGAAATAACCGCACTCCTAGCACCGATTTCAGAATTGTTGCAGTGTACCTAATTTGGGATTATATGCTATTACAATGCGGTAACAAGCCTGATCTGCTAATTTTAAAGGTATGCACTAGGAATTTAGTAATTATAGTAACGTTGGGGAATATTGTGATTTTAATATTATGTTACCTACAGTTCTAAATTTTATTTTATTTTTCTCTTGTATGATTCCCAATGAAATTAGTTTACAGCTTGAAAAGTGTTTGCTTATTTAATATAGAAATAAATAAATTTTTACAATTTTCCCAAACAACATAAGAATATTAATAGTTAATATACAGGGTTATTCAAGTCTTAGTATCCATCGAGAACTGTAGAAGATTCCTATTTGGTAAACATACAACAACGTCTCAACTTAATGATAGTTTAACATAAATTTGTTTATTTATTTTACAGCAACACTGGAGGAAGCTACGTAGGGGTGAGTACATCCTACACCAAGAAATTAGGTCAACACTATTGGAATTTCATATTTGAGGTATGTACTTTGATATTACTGTTCTAGAATATTGTATTCAGTTAAGATTCCAATTTGAAGATGATAGCCCTTGTTAAGATTCTTTAAGTACTAAAAATTGGAATTTCTTTAATTGAGGATTTGAGGATAGCATCATAATTTGTAGAGATACCACAAGAAGTTGCTTAGGCAAACGTTTTAAATTTGTTTTTAGCTACACATAGTGCTTCATAAAAACGTGACTTACCGATTGTCTGTTTTTTTTTCTAATCGAGAATCACATATATACTTTGATTATTGCTGCTTACAACAATCTAAAATTGCATTTGTCTAATCCTAGCGGTTTTAGAGTTATTCAATTATTTCTTGTATTATTAGACCTGTAGATCTAACCGGTTGTATTAATAAGAGAAGTCGTTGTCCCTCTCTTTTACAAATGCAAACTAATCTTCATTTTTTAAAAGTTTTTATTAAAGTTTCAATAAAGTTTTTTGACTATACAAGGTGATGGAGAAATTTAAATTATAATTGCTATATAGAGATTCCTTTTTAAATAGAACACCCTTTATGTGATATTGTTATTTGAAAATCACAATTCAGCTTGTAACGTAGCCTGGCGTTACAAGTATACGTATTCTGGTTTAACTAAGACTCTTATTGTTTTAGCCCGGCTAAACTCAGAAGGTGGCCTTGAATGTATGTTAAGGAAGTTATAGACAATAAAATGCAACAATAATTAATACATATATTGCAGAAAAAACAGAAGAAATCATGAACAAACCATATAATCAGTTAAGTATGTATAGTACAATAATTCACATAACAATGTTTCATATAATATTTACAGGTCTAGTTATAAAAGTGAAGAAGTCCTGATTCAAATTCCAAAGGTATAATGTACAATAATAAAAGAATTTTTAGAAATATTGATTTTCATTTATATTAAATAAATAACTTTCAATAGCATTATCTCATGAGAGAGAACAAATTTTTGAAAACTGAGTGATTTCTAGAACTAACAGATAAATTTACTACAAGTTAGATTTATAAAGCGAAATATAAAACAAATTTTAACAACGAGCAAATCTCAAAAACGCCGAAAATTTAAAAAATAGGTTTAACAAAATTTAATTAGCTAGAAAAAGATTTAAAGTTATATCAAATACACAAAACTTAATACATAGAAATAATCAGTTTAAGAAGACTGAATGGAAAAAACTTACCACGAAGAAAATTCGATGATTCACAGGCTTGTGTGTCAGTAGCTGCAACAAACAATCACTCGCATAAAGAAAAACATTCTTAATACTTAATCATTTCTTCCTAAGTAGCAAGTTTAACAAAAAAAATCAAAATAATTAAATTTTAACAAATAAACCCTATGCGGCAAAGATTGAAATGAAGCACGAGAAATATATTTATCGCCATCAGATCAAATTAATGCAATATACAAAACTTAACAAATGACGTATTCAACTATAAATAAGTTTTTGACAATTAAAGTAGGGGGTGGATGAAGCTAGTATGATCCTCCTAATAGCAATAACGTACTTGATGGTTGACAAACTCTATCCGAATCGGAACTGTAGCTTGAGTTGAAACGCATCCATAGATTAAACTGTAGCCTGAATTAAAACGCTTCCAAGGACGAAAGACCTCCAGGGTTGAAACGTCTCCAGGATTGAAAGCCGTGTATTCCAGGGATAAACCAAATGAACCGGACCGAAAACAAGAAACAAGGCAGACCTTACAGCCAAGTCCTTGAGGCTTTCCAAAACAGAGAAACACTGCGGAAGTAGTATTTACAATATTATGGAACCACAAGAGAGTTAGAAGTCACTATTGATTAGCACTGGAAACATAAAAGTAGTCACCAAACAATACAACCAGTTAACAACGTAGCACCACAACAAGTCCTTGTTTGGTCTCCTAGAAAAAAATCGCTGGAAGAAACATTTAACAAAGTTCTCCAATAATCTTGAAATTATAAATTGTACTATTGGAGAAATAAATTAATAAAGACAAAATCAGGCTCTTATCTACCACAGCCAGGCAAAGCAAAATTTTTTTTATTTGGTCAATTCTTGTGACCTAAACTAAGCTTTTGCGTTACACGAGAGTTTTTCGGAATTTTCTTCAATACATTATCAAAGCACCCCAGCCATCCGTATTATTTTTGTAGTTTGTACTTTGTTGTAACATCTTAGAAATTAAGTCCCTCACACAACTAAAATGAACTGTAGAAATCGTACCTCTTTCATTAAACCCAATTCAGTCGGATTGCAATTTATAAAGTGCCAGAAGATATCTTTCAATTTTAAAAGATGAATTTAAAAGCTTGTCATATATAACATCAAATTTGTAAAGATAAAATTGCGTATGAAATAAAATAAAACAGCTAGATAAACAGATTTTAAAGCTGTCAGTTGTTAAACGAAATGTTCAAGTGCCCTATTGTATTTTAAAAATCCAGTTCCTCTATTGTCTATAGAAATTGTTCTTAAGATGTCAAATAAAGACAATTAACTGCTGATAATGGGACGAAAATATTCTTTTCCTCGTTTTAACATGTAAAACTCGACCTCCAACAGTTTTCCTCAGGAAGAGAGCGTTCACGCTTTATAAATTTTATCTCTCTTCATTTAGGTCAGATTTTGCAAACTTTCCAATTAAGTCCCGTCGAGTTCATGCATAGTACACTTAAGTTGAGTTTCCTTGTGTAAGTTCCCGAAGAGAGGTTTAGTTTTTTGCAAAAGAGGTGTTCCATTTCTGTCGTCAAACCTTTTAGAGCTTCTCAAGCAAGTTGGCTTCTTTGTGTGAATCTGATTTTATCTGGCCTCAAAGAGACCTTGCTTCTGGATGTTGTTGCTGTGAATCACCTCTACAAGGGATAACTGCCCAGGTTGTAGTGTTTACTATTTCTAAATTCTATAAAACGTTTAGTATTAAAAGAAAGCTCTAGTATACCGTGTGTTTCATTTGATAAGCAAAATAAATTGATAACGATCTTATAAGCTTTCTGAGGTGTTGGTAGATGGTTTATGACGGAACCCTCACAATCTGAACTGACATTCCTATCGTTGGCGCTCATTAACTTAACCTAGTTTTCTACTTTTTCTTTTGAGACTAGTTATACCGCCAAGAGGCACACTAGTTGATCATAAGTTATTGTATCCAAGTCGCAAAATTCAGTTTTTCCTGTAACAACTCCAGATATATTGCTTTGTGAAGTTATCGCAATTAGGTTCTTCTCTATTAGAACTTGATATTGACTAAAGAATAATTTTGATGTCGTTTCATTTCTCCAAAAAATGTCATTCTTGTAATACAATGTTCATCTACCGACAAACATTTAAATACTATATTGGAAAATTTAGATGGCTTCTTTCGTAATAGTAAGAAAAGAAAATAGGAAAAGCCAATGAAAAATGTTTTATGAGTTAGGGCACTTAACTTTTGAGCTATTTTCGAAGCTCTCTTGTTTACAAAAAGAAATATTTAAATTTTAGCAAGTAGAAACTTTCATCGAGAATAAAATTTTTAAGAAGTTTTTATTAAAAGTTTTCTGCTTGTGTCTAGATTTTTGCCGGTCACTGTATACCGAATAACTCAACTGAGTTAATTATTACATCATAGTGTATTTCATTATAGAATCAAAAATGATTCTTAACGCTTAATGGTATTAGGTTGTGAATCAATATGTTTCAAGTTCGACGTCTCCACTTTGTTTCATATTCAAATTATAACATGCATCCTGTTCTAACAAACAACCTGTATAAAATGCATTTGAATATTTATAATTATAGTTGCTAGTTTTATTATTATTATACTGAAAGCAGATTTTATTTTATTTTAAATAGTTGAAATTTTGTAGAGGTTTAAAATGTATCACAATTGTTCTAACTTACCCCCAACATTAAATCTAAAGCTCTAGGTAGACGGAGGAAAATTAACTTCCTTCTGCATTCTCCCCATTACGAGGGACATCCCTGATAAAGTTAATGGTGAAGTGAAGTATAGGTGTTGTTGTCAGGGACATATGATGTTTGGATAAACATGTCATTATCATTTTTGGACGTGCGTTATAACTCGCCACCGCATTGTTTGATGTTGTAATGGCTGTATGCAAATTATTTGATATAAAGGGTACTTAGCGGCGCTGTGATAATATTTTATGTAACAAATAACCCCTGCGTTTTCAACGAGCGGAACACATGACTAGTAACGAATACGAAATTATACATAAAATCAAATTGTCCACTTAACTTTTCGTGTCGTGTAACATTTTAAATTGAATGAAATAAAATTCTGTACGTGGAAAAAAGTGGTAGGTCTTCGAAAAATCGAAGTACCGTAGAATTTTCACAAAGTTTCCAAGAAATATAGCCTCTTGTAAGTAATTAACCTGGTAAGCAGATAGCTAACTGGAAGTTAGGCCGTTTTCATTAGCATATTGAGGCTGTAACAGAAAGTTAGCAGCGATGCCCTGCTGCGGTTTGTAAATATGTCTTTCGGTTGCCTGTGACATTTAACAATTTAAGTTTTTACGCCCCTGCTTTATCTCTAAAAAGTTGTTATTTATCTTTAGCTTGTCTTAAAGAAAGTTTTGATTTCAGTTTTTACCACCGCTAAGCATTTCTTTGTTTCCCTTTTCTACAAATTTCCACGAAAGCTGCTAGTAAATATCCATTAAATGGAAGATCTTGACGTTTCATTTAAAATTCAGTTACGGATAAGATTTGGTAAAAAATTCGAGTAATTTAATTTTTTAATTTTTGAAAATTCGTTTCTCGTCAAATCTTAGGTGCGAGACTTTATAAAAAATTAATAAATAAAAATTTCCCCCTCTTTTAAAATCAACCTGCCAAAAGCATCCTTTTTTACGAATTCTGAAATTCATAACTTATACCCTACTTGTTAAGTTACCCTTCTATAAATATAAAATTCAATATCTTTTACGACCCCCATCGACCACTACTATCCTTCTCTCAGTCCATTTCTTTACTGAACATTGCTGTCGTTATCAAATTCTTTCTATCCAACAAATACACAAATTTTCTTATGGCTGATTATGCTTATATTTATTGTTTCTTTTTTTGTTGGGCCAGATTTAAGATATTTGTAATTTTTCTTTTGGGACAAAAATAGAACTTAGCAGCATAAAAACTAAAATCGAATTTATAACAAATAAGTTAGTTCGATTTTGCTTTGTGCACTTGTTCGCAATCAAACTTTGTAACTTCCATTGAGGATTTTCAATAAGTATCATTAAATATTTACAGGGTTCCTTATGACTGAAGTTCAGCTTTAGTCCTCGAAAGTTATTAATTTGAAACTTTGTTAGAAGTGTTCATATCAAGCTCTAATATCAGGACATTTTTTTAGTTATATCATGTAGTATAATATAGTAATGTATCTGAATACTTTTAAAAATAAATTGGTTTTTCCTATAGTACGTTCATATTATTTTGTATTACAACATTTTGGCTTGGTGAGATGCAGCTCAAGATTGTATGCTATTCTGCGAATTACAAAAGTTTGGTTTTTAAAACATCATAAAACTAACTGCAGAAATCAGTATTTGATGAGGAACAAAGCAGTTGAAAAATTGACAGTTTTGGATTTAAGTGTCATTCTTTCACGGAACACACTGTATATTCCAAGATAATTTCGGAAAGTACAGACGATTTTTCTTAGAAGGTTTTCCATAGCTTTCCAAGTAACTGCGTTGTCGATCGTTAGGGCATTCTCTATACTGTATATACAGTGTGTTCATTTTAAAACGATGTATAGTCAATATCTTGGAAAATAGAAAAACCGAAATAGAAAAAACACGTCGATTCATATTCGAAAGAGAACATCAGTAAGCAGAGCTAACTCGCAGAAGCAATATTTCAGTTATTGCAAAATAACACAGATGAAGATCGGCCAAACCGCACTTATAACTATAGGAGTTTATGCAAACGCTCATAACAAACAAAGATAGAACCTTATGGTTCTCGTGCTATAGATTTTCTTGTGTAGATTTAGACCCTTCTTCCCTAGTGTTGACACTGAAAATAAAAAAAGTTTTTATTTTGGTATCTGTTGTACATAGATGTACTTACTGTAGGAATGCTTACATTCACCTCACTAACTCCAGACTCACATCTATAGAACTCTCGATTTCAGCACACTAAGCTGGATCATATATCTAGAAATTGTCTAAATCGACCTGATGACATGACATAACAAGATTCAGTTACGAATATAAGCTATTTTCACTTATAGATTTTGACAACCCTAGGCTATTTTGCTCCGTTTGGAATATATCAAAGGCCAACATTAAAAAGTTTTTCTTGGTCAAAAACTTAATATTCGGCTATTCATACAATAAGGTTCCTTATCAAATCAAAACTCAGCAAAGGGTTTTCGGTCTTACTACAGTAAACTTTACTTGGTGTTTGGGGTTTGTAATTATATTTTTGCGTCGCAAATTCATAATTTGCTTATGGGAAAATCTCGTCGGGGATGGTTCTATGAGATTTGCAGACGGTTGTCTTTGCCGGATTTCACCAGAATTCTGGAAATGCTTCGAACTAAACATTGTTAATTATCGTTCCGATGATTCAGCTTTATTAGTCTAAAAATCTTGACTAACTTAGTTAGGATCGTAAAGATTACGAAATCTGTTGCTAATGACAAGAACTTATTAGTCATTAGTGATTTCTTTTTCTGAAATTATCGAACCTTCTCGTCCCTTGAAAATTTATTAATAAATTCACCGTTATGTTTAAAAGACCTAATTTAATGGTATTGAATATTCCACGCTTATGTGAATCTGTGTGTGTTAAAGTGCGTACCAATGTAAAATTGCTTAAACATTATTTAAAGTACTCTTGAATGTGTATGTTGTTTCGAACGCAAGCAAGAGTCATTGACCATTCCGCAAGCCGCTGGAGTTTTGTAGAGTAAGAACAAATTCTATGATACTGGTTCAAGGTTTGGTATTAACTTCTGTCCCAAACTGGATGATAACCAGCTGTTATTTATAACGTAACCATAATGTATTAATAGATTAATGAATTTATTTATTATCTACTTTGTTTGTGTTACGTAATAAAGTCAATCAGTCAGATTAACAGTTTTGTAGGTAGCTATTATAAAAATGAGTGCCCAAAGTTAATGCATTTAGAATTATAATAATATTTCCTTATCAGACTAAAGTTTTATCAACATTAGATGGCAAGATTTTATAATTTTGTTTTGTTAACTGTTATTCAGGAAGTTCAGAATGTTTTACTGGCCTCGTTAAGAATTTAAGGTTTCTTTTACATTTACATTTTGACTTTTGTATTTTATTATCTTCCTTACTTTTGTTTCAATTAAATAAATAAGAATAAACTGAATTTAGTATTTTATTTGAGTACTGTTAGTAACTACTTTTTTTCGGGAAAAGCATATATATAATTGTGTGTTTAAGTAATAATGTACAAGTAATGTAAACCTGATATTGGATCAGTATATAGCGGGCTGTTTGAGTCGTCTTCTTTTGTTTTGAGTAAAATTTCAGATTATACCGTATGGTTTGGAGTGATTACTGATCCTGATTATCCGGGATAAGTTCTGCAGTGCAAATCATTTGTGCACATTGCTGCGACTTTGTTTAAACAAGAGTATTGAGGTTAAGTCAGTACAATCTCTCTTGGTAAGTTTGGAGGGAGTTTAAGTACAGAGCGGTCACTGCTATCATAGCGTCTGCTACATATACAGGGTATTCCTCGTGGGAAGTCACATTAGCGAACGTGTTGACCTTCACTTCACTTCTGGCGCCCATACCCATTGTGACATCTATAAGAAATCACTGAGGTCTTTTATTGAGCTTCTATTCTATTTAGAATAAATTATTTCTGAACCTATCCCATCTGCCGCGTTCGAGCTGCTTAGAGCACAACATTCAGATCTGCACGGGCATAAAACTACTTTTTCGGGTTTTTCCCGTGACACAATCAGTGAATTTGATTTAAAGTTTTTCAAAATCACTATATTTTATACCAAGGGCCTTAATGAAAAAATCGAGTTGTACTATATAACTCAAGATTTCTCCGGTTTTACATTTGATTTGCTTTCGTACCTGTCTCACCTTTGCATAATTACATTCTTGAGTTCTGCCTTTGGCTAACTCTAAGGAAGCTTGTTATGATTTGAAGCAGTCCAAACCTGGAAGTTTAGAAGCTATTATTCTATTATCGATTTCAGCTGTGAGTTAGTTAAGCTTATCCTTAAGCTTAACCTGGCAATTGAGAAAAGATTCCCAGAAAATGTTAGTAAATAGCATAATTTGAAAACTAAAGCTGATTTCATTTCCCAACAATAATAAACTTACAGGAGTATCAACTAAAAACATCTTGATGTAAATATTAAGTAGAAACTAGAAAGAAAACAAAAAGTCTTGGTCACAGAATCTTATATTTAAGAAAATATCAAAAAGAAGGATAGAAAGAGTGAAAACGGTTAAAACAGAAAATATACAAAGCGAGTAATTTAACCTCAAATAACAAAAACAAACGCAAGAAAGTAAGAATGTTTTATGTAGACGATCGCTAACCTCTAAATAAAGAGATCGATTAATACTACCTGTCTTTACAGACTTCATTTTTATTTCGATTGCTATTATTTTTCTATTAAATAAAAATAAATAGAAATAACAACTAAAACAAATAAACCAAATTCTAATCCCCATCCAGGTAAACGTGAACGCATAATTTTGATAGAAAAACCTGAGAAACGAAAAAATGAAAAACATATAGCAAGGCCATGAAATGGTTTGATCATAAAATTGAATGCCCTTTTTCCCTTTCGTGCCTTTTTCTTTATTTATATACAGCTATAAACACAGCAATGTAATAGGAATATAAAGTTTAACCCTTTGATAGCCAAGTTTCTGCAGTACCTGTACTTGCATGAAATTAGCTAATAAACACTCTTACTTCCAAATTTCATCTCTTAGCTGATTGTATCGCTACAGACCGGAGCGAGAGTAAAGTACACAGCTCATAGTTTGCCAACGTAGTTTACCTAGCGGTAACTTCGAGTTTGTGTAAAGCACCCAAAGCGCCCTTTGCATATAAGCACAAGATCTACGAGTCTATAAGGTATTCATCTTGTATGACGATGTTAACAAGAAAGAAGACTAGTTGCATACGTCCACTGCATCTTTTGCTATCCTTAAGAACAGCAGAACGAATTAGAGAGAAAATAAAATAAGAAATTGAGGTTAAAATTCACGTGGCTGTATGTACAAAGTTCAGCATCTCAGTTGGAGAAAATATACTCCTTGATTTTAAAGAAAAATGAAAAGGAATAAAATACTTTCATGGTGTGTTAAAAAGCTATACAAAAGTAACATTTTTCTTCCATTTAATTTTAAAGGAAAAGTGGGTGAAAATCATAAAAATGCACGGCAAGCGATTCGAGACAAGGGAAGCACTGAAGCTTGGCTATAATATTAAGTTACTTAACGAACACCAGATAAGCCAATGAGTAAAGTAAACCGACAATATTTTCGTTATACCTGTCCTTCATTTCGAATTTGTAACTCAATTTCAGAATCGCTGGGTTGCAACTTACGTTCTGAATTTTTATCGGTTCACTTCATTCGAAAATACTTTGCAGCGATTATAAAATTCCAACGAGAGAACAGTTACAAGGAATTTCCCTACACCAGTAATGCCACGCGTATTTGCCTCACTTTAAAAATTGTCGAAAAACGCCGTTAAAGTCCGATACTTTGATAATTAGAAAAATTTACAATGTTATCGATTACATTAAATTGTGGGAAATAAACGAAACAAAATTGTAAAGCTTCGCCCTTTTATCGTGTTAAATTCACTAGCCATTCGGGGTAGGTGTTTTAAAGCCCTCGAGGTATTTCAAAAAGTTTTAAGTGTAACCAGTTCCGACCCGACAGGAACCTAAAAATTAAAAATAAATTGGAATCTCGAAAAGTCCGCGATATTAAATCAGTTAACATTTTCACAATAAGCACAAGAACTTTTAGAACCGCGTTTTTAATATGAAGTTTGAACTCGGTTGAAAATTTTGATCTTCAAAGGTTTTAAACTTTTTTTGTAAATGAATCCCTATTAATCCTATTACAGTGACAATCAAAAGTTTTAAACAAATTCGTTTATTTTGGGGATTGCTTTTTTAAAACAAGCTGAAACACGTCAGTTTTATCTTTTTACGCCTTTTACTGTGTATTTAAATTTTCCACATCAATTATTCGTGGTTAGTGACGTTTACGGCGAGTATTGGAAGTTCTTATTTCTTTTTCTTTTGTAGATAGTATGAACAGCATAGGGGTGGGGATGATAAATACTTTTTTGGTGAAAAATAAGAAGTTACGAATTTTTATGCTCTTTTTATATAAGTGTTTTTTGAACATTTAACCTATTTGTGTTTTGGACGACAAAAACTAGTAGGTAAATAGGAATTCCGTCAAAATATTACCACGCTTGGGACTCATTTTAGGTTTAGATTTCTTTTACTTACTTTCTTATGAATGTTACATCAGCCAATTTTGTTTTTACCTCTGTAAATGTTTTTCTCAAAATTCAAGGTAAATCTTCAATTTTTGACTGATGGAATAAATCAGCTTGTTTGGTGATGGTTCCAATTGTGGGCTTTTAACAAGCTTTAATTTTAGACAGGTTTTAACCACCACAATATGGTCTTCCAAAAACACCCGGATACAAGCTCAAAGTCTGGTTAATCTTACACGTTGTCTTGTTTGTTTGATCAGCTAAACACTCAGTATCCAGATATCAGATTTACAATGGAAATTGACTTCTTTCCCTTTCTCGATGTTTTCATCATTCGTCTGCCTAATGACAGTCTTGGCCATTCGGTATATCGTAAACCTATGTACATTAACAGATGTCTCTATACTGACTTCCATCGCTATCTGGCGCAAAAACCATCTCTCACTCACTCGTTCATCAAACAATTTCCGTCACGCAACCCAACAACATTCAAGGAGAGTTGGAACAGGTCCGAGACAGTTTTCAAGACAATGGTTATAATAAAAGAGACATGAACAGAGTGGTCCAGCAACATCTTGATCCTCAGAACACGACCGTATCTACCATCAACCACTTTCTTACCATATATTCATAGGATGACGGACCGCATAGGGAAAACACTTTAGAAATTTAGAATCAAAATCATCAATAATATGTCACAACTCTTACCTTCTCTTAAAGATAAATACCCAACGCTGTCGTTCATAAGAGCGTACAGCATGTGGCTGTGGCTCAGTATACATCGGAGAAACGAGTCACTCGATTAACACATGCATCCCTAAACATAAGCGGTGTATGTATAAAGTCACGCCACATATATACATCTGCTGTTGCCGAGCATCAACACGAGACAGGGTATAAATCTGCGCGATAACTCCTACCACCATTACAGTTGATTAGTCCTTCTTTGTGTATATTAACCCTACATTTTCTTCATTTTTCTCAGAAGTTTCGGCTTCAGAGCGGTTAGCACATTGAAGCTTCTTTAATTTCTTAAAGAAAGATTTTAATTTATTGTTTACAATTATAAAACATCATTGAAGGAATTGCTTTTTAATTATCAATTTCTGCTTTGAAAAGGAAAGATTCATTTTGCCACCTTTCATGGTTTAAGTGTAATTGCAAAATGCTTTAATCTCAGGTAATTTCTACATACGTTTTACAGGTTTCTGTTTAATTGCAATTGCAACAAAGCTTTATTACTGAACATAAATATATGAGAATTAAAACCCTGGAAAAATTTTTTTGACCTCGATGACTCTTCAAAGATATTGAACGATTTTCTCACGTTTTCCTGAAGCGTTTGCAAAATTTCTTTTCGGATATCAACAGTAGTCCAGCGCTTTTCTATGGTAAGTCAGATGTCAAAATTGGAATTTTGATAAACCCTTCAAAACTTTTGTAGAAACTCTTTAGTATAGTATCTACTTTCGAAATTTATTTTTTGCTAATTTGTAAGAAGACGATATGGATTTTAAAGCCAGTCATAGTGAAAACGTCTGACTGGCTTTAAAAACCCAAGATATCTTAACAGTAAAGCTCTGCATGGCCAGAAACACGTAACCCTTGTTTTTGCCAAGCACCAGTGCTCTATGGATTGCAGTATGAAAAACACTGATGTATGTACAAGCCCTATTTTACCACACTACAATTGAACCATATCAGTCTAAATTATCATTCTTGTCTGGCTTATTTAAATACATCGAGGGTTATATCACACATTCTTAAGTTTATTCAGGAAACAACTGAAAGTTGGAGCTTTCATTCACACATAATGCAATTTTTGTATTTTTAGGTTTTTCCAATGCTGTTATGAAAAAGTAGTCCATGAGGGATGGGATTTTACATTTATTTAGTTTAATCTGGAGATCTAAACTGATTTATTTTAGTTGAATTGCTTTTTGGATCCGTATTAAAGATCTTAATTAATTTATTTAGATCTTGAGCCAATAGCTATATCACGCAGCAAGACTTAATTCTGTTTGGCCGACAAGCCTTTTGGTTTTTAACTATGAGCAACAACAATTTTGGCACAGACCTTGTTTTTGAAATGATCGGAATTTTCGAGCCTAAAAGCAAAATTTAATTCATGATTTCTTATCTTTCGAAAAACCATTTTGGAAAATGATTTTAATGCTACGGCATCTAACTACTATGAGAATTTTAGTTACAAAGAAAGTTGCTGCTGCGTTTTCGTTAGAAAATGCATCGCATTTTACTTAAGAATGACGCATTTTATGAAAAAGAAATAAGAGTAATTTTTGTCATTAAATGTATGTATGAAAGAATTTTATCTTAATGTTACATGTGGTTTCCGAGATATTAGAAAAACAAAAATATATATAAAGGTTAGATACTAAAGAGTAAAAGTTACGTGAAAAATTTTACTTTAATATCTCATGTTGTTTTCGAGAAAGCTGTATCGATACTTCCGCTCATTTCAAAGACACCCTGTATTTATGTAAGTCACTACTTTATGGAATACCGCATGTAGTCGAATATAATTTTAGAAAGTACATATACAAATTGTTATTACGTATATAGAAGTTTTAATAACATTTTCTTTGCAGAAGCTTTAAAAATGACAATGCTAACAGAACGTTGGAAAATCCTGAAACTAATGACAAAAATTTCTATTTATCAGAAATTCTACTTACTTTAAATCTTGGGGTGTGTGGTGCTTTTTTAATGTAGAGATTTTAAGTGAGTTGTGAAATTTTTAGCTGGCTTTTTTGTAAAATTGCTTACTTCCCTCATGAATCTTAAACAAAGGAGTTGAAGTTTTCGTACTTCAAAGGGTAACAACCCCATCAGTAAGTATGCAGTTTTGACTAGGTAAATTTAGATATAATTGATCTTTAAAGGCCTTTTATTCCATTTATCTTCCGGCGCCTGGAGCTACAGATGTCCTCCGCTGCTTTATTAATTAAATATGACTTGTAACAGTAATTGTTTTAGTAATAAATAATGCACTGTTAACATTAATCACATTTTCCTAGTTGAATGGCATTTATCAAAAATTAAAATAAAAAACAATTTTGACAATTATGACATTATGTATAATTTAACATTAGTTTTAAAAAAATGTGGTCGTTATTTCAAAATTTACAAACACCAATATACAGGGCATCTCGCCTATCCTTTTAAACTAATTTATTCTGGAACTATTAAGAGACAAAAATAAAATTCGGAAATTCTTTATTATTTGGTTTCTAGATTGTAAAAATAAAATTAGAACATTTTTGAAACACATTTATTTATATCTCTCTTTTGTTAATTGTAAACACAATGTTTCTAACTTTCAGTTTAAGAAACTACTAAATGTAACAATTTCGCAATAAAGTAAAAGAATACAATCAAGCCCCTCTTTGAGACATCTTAACAAAAGAAGTCAAGTCCAACCGATATCTAGAATCAAGTTGTTTACCGCACAAGGATGGCTAATCAAAGGGGCGGCATTTCTCCCAATAAGAACCCATAGAAAACAAATGGAGAAAATTTGCTCATATGCACCCGGCAGCCCTGTCTTGAATAGTGTTGAAAGAAATATACCTTTAACAGCATACAGAATGATTCAGAAATAATTGTCTGTTTTTTAAGAAGCTCTGAAACCCTCAAATCGCTTTTTACCTTTTAACACTATCATCAGAACCAGGATGTGGTGAACATCTGGGTATTAGCATTCTGAACAGTCTAATTTGACCAGGATATTTCGGCATCTAAACAAAAATCTTAGCTTTCATTTCAAATTTTTGTATTCAAGCCAAAAGTTTCCTTTCGTGATTGGGTAAGTATAAAGAACACTTTAATCAAAATTAAAATTCTTATAGAGTATTTTGTACAGATTTTGTTGTTCTTCGTGAATACCTGAATTTAATTCAAAAAGGACCTACAGAAAATAGAACGTGTACACGAATTACCTCACCCAAAGCAAATCAATAATAAGAAGAAGGCATACTAAAGTCGGTTATCGACCGATCTCATAAAATCTACAATGGTTAGTATTGTTTGCTTCCGATAAGTTTTTCCACCACGTATTTCTTAGAAATACCCTACATAATCTTCACAGGTCTATTCAATTAGGAGTAGACTGGTGGGAAATAACAGTTCCAACTTTCACTTTTAAAAAATCGACCAATAGACGACAAAATACACAATACAGAGCTTACTAGAATCTATCCAGTATTTGATTCAAACTGATGTAACTTTTAATGATATGCTGTAAAAGATTCTAAAATTTAATAAAAGTTCAATAACATCACCTGTCACACATTGCTTTTATAGATTTAACAGTCTCTTCAGCTACGAGTAGATTTTCCAAAATGTAAGCAGAAGGATTCCAAAGGCGAATATCGCAACATCTGATCGTTACCAAAACAGTTAACTGGGACACCAATTTTCTCCAGAATACATTTGAAACCACGTCTGCAATATACCACCCATACAACTAGTGCCGTAGAGCATGGCATTTCTTGACTTCCGATGGTGTAGCTGTACTTAAAAACTCGCAAGTTTTCCAAAAGAGAGATAGGGGAAAAACCAAACAAAAAAGAATTTAAAAATACGAAAAAGTTAAAATGATCTTAGCCCTCCAAAAGACAGTGGAAAAAGAAATTTGAAGAAATCAAGAAAATATGAAAGAAGCGTGGGAAAAGATAAGTAAGAAGTAAAGAATATAGAATCGGAAAAAAGGAACTAGATGCTAAAATAGAAAAACTAGAAAAAAGTCCTGGAAGGTGAAGAGAAAAAACAAAAAAATCATGGTATAGTGATGAAGCAAACTAAGTGAAGGAGCGAGAAAACAAGAGAAACGTAAGACACTTCTTAAAAAAATTAAATTAAAGAATTCCTGAGAATAACCTACAATCAAGCTACGAGATTATAATCAAAGGATAAAACTGTGTGTATTAGGTGATGCTAACGCGAGGATAAGAAAGATGGGCAAAAATATAACATACGCTGCAAATTACAGTTCATAGAAATTTACTAATGATAATGGACAAAAACTTGTTGATTTTGTACAGCAGAATACAACTTAATTATTAAAGAAACACAGACTACAAAAATCATCTTCTAAGCAGCTGGAGAAGCCCAAGTGGGAAATTCTGTAAACAAATAGACCATACATTAATAGAGGCAAATACTAAATACTACAAATACTAGAAGTAACAACAAAGATTAAGATATGAAGAAGAAAATGGATTTACAAGATAGAAAAAAAATTTAAGAAAAGAATAAAACAACAATTAACTAAAGATGTCATACAACCATAACAATACAGACAGTAAGTTTCTAAGACCACAAACAAAAAAAGGAAGGCAGCTGATTCGATGAAGAGTATTAAGAAGCTCTAACAAGAAGGAGAGAAGCAAGAATAAAAGCCCTAAAATAACCATC
The DNA here is from genome assembly GCA_011009095.1 of Ignelater luminosus. Taxonomy (NCBI): domain Eukaryota; kingdom Metazoa; phylum Arthropoda; class Insecta; order Coleoptera; family Elateridae; genus Ignelater; species Ignelater luminosus. The sequence goes on from VTPC01090611.1 coordinate 21,738, forward strand.
CAACGGAGAATTGTAACCAAGACTTCGTCCCCAGTAAGGGATAAGGTATTGATTATGCCTAGATCAGTTCTTATTGTCGGAGGCTTTGGGGGAGCGTAATAGGCGTCAGGAAAGTAATAGAGAACACAATGAAACACATAGTTGCATTCACAACCATGCAAGATTTTATTTAAACAATAACACCTGAGATTTATCCGAAAACAAGTAAATAGACAAAGTTATATCACGTAATTATATTAAGAGTAACAAATTATATCATCACTATAACCAACAATATATTGATATATAAAGCTAAATATATAACAATATGAGCAAAGAGAAAATGTTGGTGTATTGCTTAGGGTTGTCTTCTAATTTTTGAGGAAATTGGGAGCATGTGAGAGGAAAATTACGAGCAGCTCTTTGAACACGAATCGTGGTAACATGTATGGGAAAAAAGCTGAAAAAGAGGTCTAATGCCCGTTACGGATATCGGAAGATGTTCAATTCCGTAGCTCTAGTCAGAGATGGGTGTGGTTCAACTTAAACTTATCTTTAAGACAAAGGAAAAAGCTTACTCACAGAAACTCTCAATAAATCTGAACGATATTCAAAGCCAAAAGCTGGAAATCCAAAACACTATGCTAACCCGCGCAACTTCTCGCAGGTTAACACCCTGTATATAAGCACCTCCAGAAATATCACCCTGTACAGAGGTACACTTACATCAACGAAAGTGTAGTGTATAACTTTGGACGTATATTAGAGCGCTTCCCAAACAAACTGACCCGGGGAAGGCTATTAATTAGTTACTTCAAGAACAGCACCTCTTATAGCTCAATTGAAAATTCAATAATAAATGTAATAGGTAAATTAATTAATCAGCACACGTCGTGGCCCTTGTCTGCTTGGGATCATCCACCTACAGGAACGTATTTAATACAACGGTAAAAGTAAACATTTAGACAATAATCCTTCCCAAAGCTGGCTCGCAATTAGCAGGTACAAGTAATCTCTTTTTTCCTATAAAGTAGTAATAAGACAAAACAAAGACAATAAAACTATTCAGAATTATACAATAATAGCAGTTAATTCACTTCATAGCAAGATGTTTGGATAAAACAGAGTAAACGTCAAAATAACAAAGAAAATCGTAACTTTTACTTAAAAACAAATAGATGTAAATTACAAATAAAAAAAAGTATTACGTTATCAAATAATTTTTACTCGATAAAATGAATCGAAATGGCCAGTAACATTTATTAATAAAACACAAAGACTAATTAAGATATTTAACCACAAATAAGAATAATTATTTCATGAATTGACTGCAAAGTTTTCACTTAAGTCTTTACAATTTTGAAAAGAATGTTTTCGACTTAAATTAACTAAATTACTACGTTAAAAGTTTAATTATATATTGATCTGCAGAGTATAAGTAAATGAAATTGTTAACTTTATTTATGTATTATTGAATTCAGTTTGAATTCTTCCTAAACACCCCCAACAACGGGGTTTCACACAAAAACAATGATATTAACCAGAAAGATGAATTAAACAGTAACTTATCTTCAATACAATTCCTTGGAGGTTGTCCAGGGTTGGAAAGGTTGACTGTCACTGCAGTGGTATCTTCGACAGACAAAGATCTCGGGCCGGTAATAAAGTTTTTAACAAAACGAAACGTGAATTGTCTATATTTAATCCTTCAACAAGCGATAAACGAGTGTTGCATACAGGCACAAAAGAGTCTTTTAAAATTATTTGAACGTCCAAATTATGAATTTACGTGCTTATAACAACACCCACAAGAAAGTACAAAAAACTGAGTTTTCCCCACAGAACACAAGCTTCCACGACAAAAATGGGACTAACGGAGCGGCGATCTTCTTAGCACGATCCCGAGATTTCGGTCGACATTTGACAATTAAATTACCTTTACCCAAAAGAAAACTATTTCGGCAAATTGCACCAAATTGTCTACAAGTTCACACAATGTCCTAATCCGTCCTAGAAGAAGGTTTATGAAATTTTACGAAACCACTTTTTGCTTAAACTCCCACTATCATCAACTTTTACACAAAGAACTTGCAGCAAAAGATATGTAGAGCTCGCTCACATAAGTACCCGGTATGAAAGCTTAAGCTACAGTGTCTGCTCTCGCTTAAACGTGACAATAAAATTAGACACAATCCCTTTTACCCTGGGAGAAAATAAAATGCATGGGCAACTATATACCAAATGAAAAATTTTTACGGCCCATTGATACATTGTAAATTGTACTCGGTTGTCCGCAACGCTCTAGAAGAATAATGGTAATTTGAAACTTGACAAGCCTACAACGAAAGTATTCTTGTTGATCGAAACAAACAATTCAACAAGCAAATTCATATAAAATAAAATAAAATAATTTAATTCTTACAAACGAAAAAATATCGGAACGGCATTTAAGCAGAAGCCGGATGAGTATGCAGCAGTTTTAAAATAACAATACAAACAATTGAGAATTTTGTCTCGTCTTTATAGTATGGAGTGTAATTCCGTCACGTCGCAAACTTCCCTGGAATTATAACTGTCCAAACTTGAGCAACCTCCTATATACGATCATCTCTTCTCTGAGCAGCACTGCAAACCTGAAACAGATAAGCCGATAGTTCCGAAGGAGGAGTGAATATCTTGCAGATGTAGAAGCAATGACTCTGTACTGCTGAGAGTATCGATGGTCTTCATATATAGATGATCCATACGTAGTTGCCGGTGAGGAGCAGAGAAAGAATACTTATTGTGAGGTTTTGTGTGCTTGAGCCTTGAATTTTAGATTTTACGCTAGATTAGGGTCTCCAGATAGAAGAACGTGAGCAAAAAAAATGTTTAAGTGTCAGTGAAAACCGATGATATCGATTGTAAATCAAGCAATTAATCAGTTAGTTAGTTAGTTGGGATGGATTCTGCATTTAGAAGCTTTTGCAGAAGTTCCTCGTGCTAAATATTGTCAAGGCCACGCCTAATGTTAATGTAACTAGGATGTAATTTCCTACATGGGAGGCTTTGCTGATTTTGTTAAGTTGACGTATTGGAGTTATAGATGTCTTCTGGAGATGGTAATGAATTATCGCATTTTGTCGTCAGGGTTCTTTTGAATATCTTGCCCAAGAACAATGATATGAACGGTTTTGCTGTCTCTATGAGGAAATATGACAATTTCCATGTAATTACTTCAGAGGACAAAATGCTTTTTTCTCGTTCTACCTGTTCTCTGATGTCAGTCATAATTTGACTGACTTGGTAAGGATGAGATACTGTTTTGTTTTTGTTTTTTTGGCTTTTCATGACATCAATTTTACTTCAGAAAAGGCTTCACTGTTTGTAACGACCCTTCTAGATACCCAATAGTTTGAAACTGGACAAGCACGTTTAGTCTTACATCGTGCACTGACTGATGAAATCTAAATATAGAACGTTCTTCTCGATTGAGAAAAAAGTAAGTTACATTTATTACGTCTTCCATGTGACTTACATTAGGAAACATACCAACACTATATAAATAGGCGTCTGTCACAGTATATAGAATAGGGATGGGCAACTTGGACTCCAGGTCCGGATTGACTCGTATAAAGTCAACTAAATTTCGTAATTAAACAATTTAGTTTAGACATTCGAGCTATTAAATATAAAGTGTTCAGTTGTTAAACGAACCAATTTGTCCCGGGAAGCCAATTTGTCCATTCCTGATCTAGAATGAACTGTTATACTATTCATACAGTAGGTTAGGCTTAGCTTACCATATAAACTTAAGTTCTACCGTTTTGAGATACAGTGTATCGAAATTTAATTTCTGTTAAGATTTTAGAGAAAAAATATTTTTAATGGAAAACGACGCCTTCCACTGTTTTACCTTTTTACCAAATTGATTCTGTAGGATAGTAGTAGAAAAACAATATTTCATATTAGATTATATTATAACGCTCTGTAATTTCTAGAACACTGTCTTTTAGAATATAAATTTATCGAGAAAGCTAGGTTTAATTGTCAATCAGGAATTTGTTATGTGAATGTTTTCGCTCAATTCAAAGACAGGCTGTATTTTAGACTTCCAAGTTGATGGTGTTAATTCATGGAGAAAGAAAGATTTCTATTCTACCTGAAGCAAAATCCAATAGCAAAAATTGAGGCAACATTGTAATTACCGATTTACAATGGAAAACGGACAAGTTGAAAAGCAGAGAATTTAGAAGACCCTGATGGCAAAACAAGCACGATTGTTTCTGGGTCAGGTACATCAATTCGCCTTGAGCATTATATATTAGTAATGTAATATATAGAGTATAAAATTATTGTAGGTATTCAAAACCTACATAAATTTGAATGTCTAGAAATAATAATACGCAATTGGGCATGATTAGAATTCTAAAGATTTAGATGGAATTTACATTTTCTTTTAAACCTTAGGTTAGATTTTAGGGTTTTAAGAATGACCTGTCATAAGTCACCTCAAACTGCTCACCATCAGTAGTGGTAGCAATGATCACGTTAAATTCTAGATTCTCTTATATTACATTGGAGGGAGATGCTGAGGTAGCATCTTAATTTTTGGAATTAATTTAAAAATATTTTTTTAGATTTCAGATTTTTTATTAAAGAAATTAACATTTAATATTGATACGTAAAAATGTTTGATAATAAAAAATAAACAGAATGCATTTAATAAAATTTAATATTGTTTTTTTTGCTTTTGTTTTTTGTTGCCGAATGTCTGGAAATATTTATTCCATTATAGGGAAACAAAATGTAAATGTAATTTTAATTAAAGAAAAATATACGTAATTGAAAGCCGAACAATAATATTGAAATCACCAGACCGATCTATATTACGTTACAATCTTAGTGCTTGTTTTGCATTTTCTAATTTTTCTCTTTCATTTAAAAACCGTTTTGATACGAAAACATCCATGTTCTATAAACAAAACTTCAAAAGGGTATTAGCTAATATCTTTTCCTTTACTGTAAAACACAGTTTTAAATTAGATTTTTATAAAATCCATTAAGATTTGTCGTATTTAATAGAGGAAATTCCCTTGGGTCTCCTACTTGTATATATTTTTTGCCTATATATAGGTTACAATTCTATTTTGTTTTATGTCAATGTTAGTTATTTTACTTTGAGATTAAACTGAAGAACGATAACGTAGTAAAAATAAAAAGTGACTATTGCTCAGAACATTTAATTTGTATACCGCTATAAAACTCAGGAATTCAAAAACAAAATCTTCTGTAACAAAAAACAATTACAACTGGTAATTACCTAGTTTGTGATTGTTAGACAGATTACTATGGCATTTATTTTCTTCTGTGTTTTATTTTATCGTATTTTTATTATTTGCTTATAACTCGTCATTCCATCGTTCTGGTTCAATGCATCAAGATCACGATTTAAGGGTCTGGTGTTCAAGCACCAGCAAGACTATCCACATTTTTAGAAAAATAAGTCGTGGCAAGTATTACCTTAAACTTTATTTGTTTGTTTGTTTTTGTATTGTTTGTTTGCTTTCTATATTGTTGTTGTAATTTGGATTTTTGCAATGACGGACAGAGAAGAAAATAGTCAAAATCAAATTGATCAACTGTTGTGGAAAAGTAAACTCTTTAAAGCCCAGTCGAGAGAAATTAGAACATACGCAAGTAGTTTCTATGTGAGAAAGCAAGAATCGTTTGAAGTGAATTATTAGGAAACAAAAACCATTTTGAAAATACTTATAAAGGTTCATAATGCAATCCTTAGTATGCGAAAAGGTACACCATCACAAACAAATAGTATTTCGACAGAAATATCAGTTGAAGTCAGATTACCAAAAATACATATTCCTAATATCATGGGGATTATTGAAAATGCTTTGGGTTGGTTTATCCCTAGTTTCAATTCAATGGTTCATGATAATGATGGAGTTCCGGTCATACTCAAATTTCGTTATCTATGAGAACCTCTAAGCTTTAGAATTCATTCAAGTAATCTCTGTATCAGAAGACAGCTAGACGCAGCAACTAGACGCAAATGAAATTTGTATGATAAGGATCCAGGAAAGCTATCCGCTTAGAATTTATAGCATTTCTGGAACGGAATTCCTTTCCTTTAGAAGCGTTTCTGCAGATGTTGTTTTGAGCAATCACTGTAACTATAGTGGTAATATACTTCTAGCTACCGTTCGAATAGTTGTTTATGGCGGTAATGTTAAGTCGATATTAGACAGTGGGTCATAGTCGAGTTTCTTGTCTGCATATCTTTATGCGGAAGTCTTGGGTGTTCAAGTAAAAACACTCATTTACAAATTAATGGGATTGGTACCAAAGGTAAAGTTAGTTGATCCAACATTCCATACATCAAAGCAAGGCTCTATTTACAAATTTTGCAATCAGATCAAATAAAGCTTGGTAGAGAATTATCAATCTTACAGAATACAGTTTTCGGTTAAATAGTCTCCTGAAGGTTTAATGAATCAGAAGGCAAAATTACAACATGTTGCCATACAACTACGTCAGAACTCAATTTTTTTTGGGGGGGAATTTTATTCTTTAAAATCATATTGTTCAGCAGAAAAGTTATATTTGATGCTCCTCCTTCAGCTTTGACTGGTCTATTATTAAATGGTCCTACAATCCAGACACTCTCTTTTCTATATTAATCAAACTTAGGTGTTACAGATATGTGCTAACAACTGATATAATCAAAATGTATTGTCACGTTTTAGTAGATCAAAAGTATGCTGATTTAGAAAGAATTTTTTGAAGAAAATTGTCGGAAGATGTTATCAATGCATAGAAGCTGCTTACAGTGATATATGGTTCTAGCTATTCGCTGTTTGCAATGCCAAAACTGCAGAAGCTATCTTGAAAGACTTTCATATCAATAAGTTTCTTCGAACTTATTAAATGGTGTTCCAGTTTTATCTAACAACACGTTAGGAAGCATTTGGTATTCAAAAGATGATATTTTTCATTTTATGATTAAATCTGCTTCAGCTTTCTGCAACACTAAAAGAAGCTTAATCATAATATCTGCCGCTTCTCAAATATTTGATCCTCTTGGATTACTAGTTTCAATTAGTTAGTCTCAAAGATCCTCATTCAAAAACTTTGGGCACTTCAGATTGGTTGGGATGATACTGTACCACAGATATGAGTAAAGGTTGAAAAGATTATATAGAACAATTAAAAGAATTAAATGCATTACATGTTTCACAACAAGTATTTTTTTCATGGTTTTTTTACTTACTTAGTAAGCAACGATGAATATGGTAAGACACATATTAAGTTCCAAATCGAGAAAAGAATAACGCTTCTCAGACTTGGGTTATGTGTAACACATTTAGGTACAGTATCATTACTTGTTGAGCGATCATATGGCTAAGATTTAAGAACTTGCACACAATGCAAAATGATCTGAACAAAATCGCCCCTCATACCTCGTTTAGAGGAACCTGCGAAACTGTTAGCTAATAAGCTAATAATATGTAGTCGAACGGTCCGGAAAGACTGATATCTGAAGAGCTACGGCTCAAGCAAATTTAATTTCAAAACATACAGATTTCTGAGCCAGCAACAACATTCTCAATAAATTATGAATTTCTAGTTTTCCGAGAATTTTGCTCTCATAACAAAATTGTAAGAATTCTTGCATATTGTCACATTGTCACGAGCAACTTCAGGCTACAATCAGATTAAAGTATTGTAAGTAAGTATTTTAGTTAAAAGATTAATAAATGAGATTGTTTGAAATGCTTTCAAATCAATTCCAAATCAATGTAACAGCTTAGAAGAGATCTACCAAAATCAAAAGTTACTGAGTTGAATTAATCATTTGAAATTTGTGGTTTGGACTATGCCGGATCCATACAAATAAAGAAAAATAAAATACCTGGTTGCAATTTTGTAGGTAAGACATTTGTAGTATTTATATGTTTTGCTACAAGAGCTGTACATATTTTTTTACACCTCATTTCTTAATTGGTCAATTTTTAATAAAACCTTCCGAAATATATTCAACAAACCTCCTAATCATGGTGTCATCTGCGACTTGTAAGAAGACATATTTGGAAAATATGGTATCGAGATTACCAACCACGAACTAAGTGACATGCTTATCAAGAAAAACAATTTTAAAGTTGGTGACTTGGTACTTCTCAACAAACCTAACATACCTCCACTCCAATGGAAATTGGACGTATTGTAAAAAACAACATAATGCGTGCTCTTTTTGTAAGACTTACCAGTAGTAGGTTTAGAAAGGCAATTTAAAACGTTTTTTTATTGATCGTGCGTAAAAGTGACAAACAATTTATTGAAAACTAACTGTGGTATTAAACATTTAATTCACAATCATCTTAAATAGTGATCTACTGTAATTTACTATGTTAGTAAAGCTTTGCATTAAATTTTCTATTCAAGAGCACTTCAGGTTTTGCTACTGCTGTTCTAACTGTTTTACAATGACTTCACCAAAAGAGGGAAATAAAAGCTTAATTACAGGATTTATACTTAAAATGCTTTTTACAATTGTAGGTGTTCATTTCTTTTTTACAACCTAGGAAAATGTAATTCATAGTTGTGGCATTGTTTTATTTTGAAAATAATTTTAGTTATGTCAGTGACTGTTCCAATACTTTCTATCAAGAAATCAAAACATTTGAAGTTTAATCATCGACTTAAATCTACAACATACCTCCTATATACTAACCAGTTTTTCTCTTTACTTTATAAAATTCTTATTATTCTTACAATTGCAATATAATACAAGAAAGTGCAAATTTATGACGTAATTCACGTAAAATATTATTATTATTGTTTCTTAAAGGTTAACAATAGCAAGGCGCTATAAATGTAAATAAAAACAAAGATCTAAATGAAATCTTGGCTATTTCTATTTTTACAAGTTGTACAATTAAAAAAAATGGAAAAAATATTTAAACTGCTAATTTATTAAGATAACTATCACATACAAAAATAAAGCGTAAACTTTATTAAAAAGCGATTATATTTAAAGATGGTAGGTAGGGTGCAATTATTAATATCGTTACGGATACGCGAGAAAGAGAACAATAAGAAATTGAAGACGTCTAACTTTTACACAAAAGAGAAAAGTTATCTTGCAATCACCATCTGTAAATGTGATAAACGATCCTCTTTTGTCATGATGAAGAGTTCTGGCAGAGTGCAAGCCTTCAGCGGTCTTCAAAACCAGAGAACCGCAGGCTACTATATAACCGTTTAAAATCTAATTACAAGAAGTTCTCCATTTCACCCTCCCGACCGCTTTAAGCTCACTGTTTAGTTTATATTAATATTGAAAGTGTAATCTGGACACCGACCCGTTTTAGCGCCGCCTCAGGGCATTTGAAACTCCCATTATGCGCACTACTTTCAACCAACTTTAGAAAATTACCAATAAAAATCGTATTCCGGCTGTTTAAACTTAATCATTGTTGAAAACTTTCCAAAGATATAATAGATATATTTTTATGAGACTTGCCTTTACTTGCGTTTATCTTGTACCTGTTCCTCGTCAAATTCTGAACTTTCATTTCCCTTTATTGTAATTTCAAAGATAATATTTATTTCTCCCATTCATGTTATCAGACTGTAAGTAAGGAGCATTTTCAGTTTTGTTTGTAAAATATTAGTTATCGTACTACCAAATGGCTACATTAAATAGTCCCACCTATTTGGTGTTGCTGAATACGTCTACTTATTGGTCGGTGCAATTCTTTTCATAGATTAATGGCGAGACTCGAGAATCGCGAGAAAAGGGACAGCTTAGATCGACTTGACAGACTTCATTGGTGAATCGCAAATTCTTGAATACGGGCAATCGAAGGCTATAGAACATACCGACCGACCATTCATCTTTGTTATTTAACAGATTAATTTTGACGTTGGATATAGCTCTATGCCAAGCGAAATTTATAACGAAACAATGCAAATTTAACTTGAATTACACTTATACATTTATTCCATTTTAAGGCCTTTATTATTAAATTAATTTAATACAGCCTAATATACACCTGGAAATTAATATTTATCTTCTCAGTAATATTTTACTAAATCTTATTGTAGTTTGACACCTGATAAAACACTTTTTCATTTTTTCGAGTACTTCGTAAGTCGTTTTTACTATTAAATAGATAGAATAATTACAGCAAGATGCTTATGTAAGTTTAGAAAAAATCCACTACCAATTTAACAATCAGAATTTTGATATTTTTAGAGCTAGAGGAAAAAGTGCTGTTATCATTGAAAATAGTATGATTTATTACCAGAGCGACGAAATACAGTTAGCTATAGTAGTAATCCCATTCTGTTCACCTCGACATAATCTTAAGAAACACCATTACAAAAGTGTCCTGTAACACCTTAGATAATATGTCGTTGGGGGCAATTTTAATGCCAAAAACGTAGCGTAGGCATCAAGAACCACCACCCTAAAGGTAAAGAATTGTCTAAAAGCGATCAGGGAAAAAGTACGCATATCAACTTTGACTTAAGTTCTAGCCATTCAGCAATTATACTGACACTGACTACAAACCAAAGAGAAACTTGAAAAACTTCACTAACATTGTTCAACAGACTGTTTGGAACAACACCAAAAAAATATCACGTATAACGGTGGGCAAAAATTACCCAGTAGAGATACAAAAAAGAAAATCCAGAAGGTAATGGCAGCAAACCCGAGATCTTCCTGATAAGAATATTCTTAACAACAAGGCTCAGACACTTAAACACAAAATAAAAAGACTAAAAGAAGTAGATATCTATTAACAACTATACAATACTCATTATGGAAAGCAACCAAAAAATACAATGTCTACCCTTAAGACAACCTAATGATAGCTGGAAAAAGAACAATCAGGAAAAAGCAAATTTGTTTGCTGATTATTTTGAATTAATTTTTAAACTAAATATAAAGGTCAGAATTTCAGTATGACAATTAAGAAAGTGAAGAGAGTGTGTTAGTGACACCCAAAAAATCCTGAAACACCAAACACGTATAATCAGACTAACCTACTTAATTAATGCCTACTTCAGATTAAAATATGTACCAGCCAGGTAGTGTAGCAAAAGTCAATACCCAAACGCGAAAAATCTCTAAGCAAAGCTAAATTATTACCAATTGTTTCAAAATTGTTTTGAGAAACTTTTTATCAAAACGCTCAAAACTATCATAAAGAATCAACAATTAACACCAAATCATCAGTTTGAATTTAAATGTAAGCATTTAACCATAGAGCAGATACATAGAATTACCAACATAATCGAGAAGGTGCTAGAAGAGAAGAAGGTCTGCTCGGCAATATTCGCACACGTTGCCCAAGCATTTTATAAAGTGTGGCAAAAACAAAATATTACCTAAACATTCGTAGCACTCATACAGTCTTGCATTTCTGATAGACTGTTCAGATCGGTAGAGGAAGACATCAACAATGACCTTCTCGATCATCGGATATAAATCCGCTGCACTTTTTTCTGCGGGAACATTTTTCTGCGGAGTTCAGTGGTAACAGAAATTAGAATAGCCTCGAGTAGCTAGCTCAAATCGCAGGAGGGAGTAGGCCTGCACGGGGTGACTTAGATACCAACTGAGTTGAGCAAAGTTGTATTTATTTATGGGCGCCAGATTCTAAAAACTCGAGGTCCAGAAATATTATTATCTCGAATCACAGATAATGTAACTTACCAAACTCGAATTTCCAAATAGGTCTGAAAAAGGGCGAAGGCGACAAAAATAAAACATTAAAATAGACAACCCAAAATTTAATGCGACACAGTAATGCAGGTGGTACAAAAGAGAGTTGCAGTACACTAATAGTGTTACCCAGTACATGATATAATACAGTAAACACAAGAAAATAAATATTCTAGACTCAAAGAAATACAGAGTTTCAGGCAAAAAAAAGGAAAGAAAATAAAAATTATCAGCCTAGAAGACTCAAACAAATAAATTAGCAACACAATAATTAGATAATAATTAAGAATAGTCGGCGCGTTATAACAAGATACGCGACGGAAACCTAACTGGATAGTCGTTGATTGATCAATCGTGAACGGTGCTTCCAGGGAGTGCAGAAACCAAAAAAGTGATCTCAATGCAAAACTTCAATAAATTTTGACGCACCCCGTAGATAGCACTCCGCAGATTTCCAAAGTCTTTAATATAAAATATCAGGTAACCAAATTTTGACCGTAAAACTAACAAAAGAAAGGTAAATACGCAATCTGAACAACAATTTATATCTAAAAACCATAAGAATCTCCGATATCTAGTTTTACTCGATTAACGCAAAATAATTAATTTAATATTAATGCACCCTATATATTGCTGAACTTAGAAGTTGTACGCATATAAATTTCATTTAATAATTTACAAAAATCAACAAATGATTCGATAATCTATACATAACTCGTATAAATTTTCAAAAAAAAGAAATAATGTCCAACAAAGACGTTCGATAACGGAAAATAAATGCCAAGTATTTATCGTCTGATAATGAAAAAGGCGATACATATAAAAATTATACTAAAATAGTTTGAAGAAACTATTATCGTTCATTTTACACATAAGAAAATAATAAGTTTTACTCGTAATTGACAAATACAAAAACTATAGATTGCAGAAATATTCAGGGAATTTTGAACAACAATTTAATGGCATATGTCTGATGTATCAAACAATACAACGAATATCACGACACACAATAATAGATTAACGCAAAAACGTGAATATCAAACAAATCACACACCTGTACTACAGCGATAACAAAGCTGCACGTATCCTTCTGGAGCTGGTAGAACCAGATTGAGATGATCCTCCAGGGTAATCGCTAGCTGACTGCAGATGGAACTTATTCAGAGAAGTCGTCGAAATTAGCGGACTCGGGAGTTATGAAATCTGATAAAATTCACAGAATCGCCAAATAATTTTCTCAAAAGAAACTCCAAAATAACTCCAATAATGGAAAGCGGGTCCAGCTCCCCAAATACGGGTAGGTTTTACAAAAACCTTAGAAAAGACACCACCACCACGCTAATTTTAAATTTTCGATTCCTTTGAATCGGTACTACAACGACAGCTATTCAACTTGAAGTCTCCCCAGAATGTCAAAGCAAGCAAATGTTAGAATATTTTCGCTGCAGTGGGATATACAGGGTGGTCACAATCTAATTCGGCAATATAATATAATTAAAATTTGAGAATGCTGAAACGACACGTAACAACATTTAAATCATTGATCTATTCATTACCCGCATTGAACATTGGAGCGAAGAAATCGTATCTTAACAATAGAAAATACCCCTGGGATATTTGAACGTGTGAAGGGTTCAGTTACAAGAATTAGAAAAGCAGTTGACTATAGTTTTTTTTAAATGATTTGTTAGTATAACATTTGGTCAAGTGTCAAGATTCCAATGTCGAAAATTTAATTAACTGAACACGATAAAATTCTTTCAGCATATTTTATAACTAGATGCGTGATTCATTGAATACTAAGGATTATCCTTTCATGTCAACTTTTTGCAAATAATGCATAATTTGATTTGTCACAGTTCCGATCATCTACCAGATGAAGACTCATTTTTTTGCCAACGGTACCCTTTAGAATATCTTTATGTAAACGATGCAAAACGAGGCAATTTTGCACTTTACCCTTATTTTGAGGAAAATTACTCAGTGTAAAGTTACTAATAATGCTTCTTCTTATTATTTATTATTATCATTTTAATTATGAGCGTTACAATTTTGTTTTGTTAATATAAACTTAATATAATGAATAAGTAAGGTTTTTTTTTGCAAAATGCATATTGTGTTAAAATTTTGATTTCAATGTTACAGTTATGTTTTTGGCAAGTTTAAATTTCGACAGTGACGATGTTTTTTTCATTTGAAGCTTTTTACTTATATCAGAAATGTGCCTTCGTGATTTTACTAATTTTAGATATGGTGTTAAAAAAATGTTTAAAAAATAAGAAAAAAGATATACTGAGATACTGAACGGAACAAAGAGTTTCATTTTACTAGATAACTATAGATTCCAGAAGAGAAATGTAAGAGAAACTTTTCTTTCCAAGTTCACTGTAGCAAACAATTTCTCATAATGACTAACATGTCGACGGCTTATTGGCAAAAGTGACTAAGTCAGATTTATAGTAGTTTGAATTATTGGTTCCATGCTACATTTACTACCAGAGAAATTAACTGAGTCAACTGGAATACGATAGTGTAGGCTATAGAGATTTTGCAAATAATGACTAAATGTATAACTTGTCACTATAATCAGGTAGAACTGATCAGTTTACCTTTTAGTCATTTTTTGACTTGATGACTTTTGGTAATAAGCCGATAAGCAGAAAAATCGTTTTTTTTTTCTCTACTTTTTATTAATTGTTTGAGCAACTACATCTAACAGAGCTAAGTAACATAAAGATTGAAAATGCAATACGAGGTCTGTTCAAAAAGTATCGCGAATTTTGTGTTTTTTCAAAAATTATTTATTTATTCATGAATATCTATTTTGTCCCCTTCAAAGTAATCCTCATCAGATATTATACACTTGTGCCAACGTTTTTTCCAATCCTCGAAGCACTTTAAAAAATCATTTTTTGTGATCTTGTTCAGCTCCTCCTTCGATGCCGTCTTTATCTCCTCAATCGTAGCGTAGCGTCGTCCTTTCATGGGCCTCTTCAGTTTTGGAAACAAGAAAAAGTCACAGGGAGCCAGGTCTGGGGAATACGGTGGCTGCGGCATCATTAGTGTGTTGTTTTTGGCCAAAAATTCCCGCACAAGCAACGATGTGTGAGCAGGGGCGTTATCATAGTGCAAAAGCCAATTTTTGTTCTTCCACAAACCCGGGCGTTTCTGGCGGATTGCTTCGCGCAAATTGCGCATAACTTGCAGGTAATATTCCTTATTGACCGTTCTACCCTGTGGCAAGAACTCATGATGCACCACGCCCCTGCAATCGAAAAAAACTTTAAGCAAAACCAAAAGCACGCTCTTCGTCGTTCACATCTTCTCGGCCCTCTGAGAACATTTTGTACCACCGATAAACGTTGCTTCGGTCCAAGGTAGCTTCAACATATGCTACAGTCAACATTCGGAATGCGTCCGCGCACTTAATTTTGTTTTTCACACAAAATTTGATACAGATTCTTTGATCCATTTTTTGGAATAGGCAAAAATCGAAGACGAGCCAAAACACGTCCAAGCAAAACAGCTGTCAAAAATTAACTAAACATTCAAAATTGCCGAACTTGTCGGCATTAGTGAGGGACATGAGTACCAACATAATGCCACAAAGAAATCGAAAATCTAATATACGTAACCCGCGGAAATTCAAAATTCGCGATGCTTTTTGAACAGACCTCGTACACCCCTACTGTACTAGTACCCTAATGTTTTAATAATTTTGAAGATGGAGGTAAAGATGTGTAAGTAATTTTGAAGAAATTTTTGTTTGGGTATTCATCAATTACCTACACCACTAGAAAAAACACGAAAGGTTGTCTTTTCTTCTGGATTTTTGTTAGATGACGTCCAAAACCAATGCATACTAAAATTTCTGTGTAAAAAAGGTTCAAGAAGAAATCCTGAGCACAAAAGGTTTGCATTTTTATTTTTACTGTTATTGTTGAATGAATCTTCTTATAATGATGCAATTGTTTATGAATTTTTAAATGTGCAAATATGTGTTACGATTTTCTTTTAAAGAGCTCTATTGCAAAAAAATTTTAAATTTAACTGACTCTGGCATGAGAATTAAATTAAATAGCTGTGATTTTATCTATGATGTGATCACAGGTTCGTAAAGTTTAAAATTTAAAACAAAAGCGTTATACTTACATTTTGAGAAATATATAAAGCAGCTGTTTATGCAGCAAAATGCAAGTTTGGATTGGAAGCGTAATAAAAATAAACAGGTCAACAGGTGTTACACGATTACAAGACCGTTTTCAACGATTTTTTAAAGTATGGAACTTAGATATTCAGAATTACCAGATGATGTATAGATGACTGTAGTGCTATATATCCCTTAGCATCATATTATTTAGATTACATAAATCAACAGGCTTTGATAATAATGGACAAACATAGAACATCTTTTTATTTTGAACTAAAACTGGAAATCGAATCTTATAACAAATTTATCATTAAATCCCAGCACAACTACGTTGTAGTAAATGGGGATATAATTAATTGAAACATAAATCTCAAGCTACTAGGATAATTTACGTGTTGTTGTTTACGCAACTAGAATTCCTTTTCTACAAGGAGACTACCTGTAGATTAGTCAGATCAATTTTAAGTTTATGTGACCCCGCTGAAATATTGTTTTAATGATATGCAAGCAATAAGGTAACTAGAGTTTTGAAATTTACCTTATGAGAATGACACTGTTGTATCTCATTGTTCTTTCAAATGCGCATAGCTCTGAACCTAAGATTTAAATATCTTTTTTTTTGTTTGTTTATTTGTTTGAGTTTTTATTAATAATCAACAAACTTTGAGCAACATCTAAAAATCGAATGGAGGTTCATGTAAGAAAATTCAAATATTACATACTTAGTCATCTGCAAGATCTCCCACAGACCATGGTTATATATATAATATATACTATGACAACACTATTTAAATAATACCATTAGAACAAGATTTTGTGCACAAAGCAAAACACTTTGTTGTGTGTATGTAGTAAATTGTTTCCTACAACCCGAGAGAAATTGATTAACAGCAGTAGTTCAATGTGAATTTTGATTTTGACTTCGCATTCTTCAACAGAAGGCCTCTTTCAAGTGACACCTAAAGAGAAACCAGACATAGAATATTTTGATTAAAGTGAAATACCCTATACATTTTGAACGACTTTTTCAAAGAAAATTGTAAAAAGAGTTTTAACAAGAGAAGTTTCAAGGTGGTCTTTTTGAGGTTTTTAGTATCCTTAATATTTAATAAATCTTTTTTTGTCCAAGTTTGGCACTAGAAGCTAGAGATATTAACAAATATCTGCTCTTTTCTAGCGTCCAACAAATCGATTTTTATTTCTATTTCTGCATTGTATTGTATTGTTCAATTATACACTTCAATCGATTGTGAGATTTCCAATTGTGCAAAAGAAGTATATTATCTTCTCTTGTCTCTAGACAAATGAAAATATATTAGTAACATTGTTGTTTGAACAGAATTGGAATTCTAAGAAAGTGTAGAAAATGTTAGGGTTTGATTTTGTAACTAAGCGCAGAGTAAATTTTGGGTCTATCAAAGTTTTCTACATTTCCCTAATATTATGTAAACAGTTAGATTTATGGTTCTTGGGCATCGTTACCGTTTCATGCAAATCAGTACCATCAATAAATAGATTATTGTTGTTCTAAAGACAAGAGTTAGTTAAAGCTACAACCAATAATTCTGTAGTTTACTGTTTGAGAACGCATTTAAAAGTAATAATAAATCACAAGAATTGCTCAAAGATCTAGAAATCCCTATCATCTGACCTTACCGATTTAAATACACCTCAGGTGATAGCAAGAGCAAAATTTAACAAACTAAATTTTTTAAACTATGCAATCAACTAAAAACGTGATGGATATAGTAAACACATCTCAACAAAATTCCAAATGGTTGAATAAATATTAAAGCTACTTTTAAAATGAATTTTCTATTGAAATTTTCAACTACAAAAGTTTTGACCACTTGACATCAATTTTGAGAATTATTGACAGACTTGACAGATCACTATTTGCTACTGAGATAGAACCATTTAGATCATTTAGCAACTTTGCTTTATTTTTGATTGTAGACCAGCTTAATTTTACAACTATTTTGCACATGCGTTTATCAATCTCGTGATCTCTTTCCTGAGATCTCAACAGAGATAAGGTGTACCATCATCTGACCTTTGAATTCTGAGATTCTAAGGTAACGACGTCTAATATTAAAACAGAACTCAATTTCTATTTAAGTTAACATTATTTTTAAAATATTACACAACATTCTTGATTTAGTTCACTCAATAATTGCAGCAACGAAGAATTTATAGCAGAATGTTAAATAAATACAATCATCGAAGTGCCAACTATAAGCTTTATCTTATAGAATGACCCAGAATGGTAAGAATGATAATACTTATCTCAAGATTTTTTAATTTGGAACACCGTGTATCTGTTATTGCGATTTAAAAAACTATAGAATCAGTTTTCGTTTGATGCATGCACCTATCTTGAATTAGTAGTTTTTCTGTTACATAGCGCACTGTTAATCGTTAATCAATTTAAAAGAAAGTAAATGCAATACACTTGTATGTATAAAAAAATCAGTAGTAATAGTTGTTGGTGGTATAAAATTTGTTGAGTTGTCAGAGGTTGGCTAAATTGTGTTTAAATATTACCGCCTTCTTCCTCTTAATTCTCTGCTCTCAGCGTTCTTTTGTGTTGTTGCCGTGTGCATTGCATTTCAATTATTCAAGCTATGTTTTTCTTTAAATACAGTTTACATAAAGACTACGAATGTGTTTTATTGATAAATTTTCAAAACACCTACAATAGTTGTTTTATGCCCCGCTGCGCCAGATATTGATATGCAACAATAGAGCATGGGCACTTTGATGTAATTTTTTTTCCGCAATTCCTAATAGCTACAGGAAGACCATTGAAATTTAATAATACAACAATAGGTCCTGTAATAATGTTGACGGTGTGCGCAATAAACAATACAAAATAAACTAAATTAAATTTAATTTAAAAAGCCATAGACAATACGTGGTGTTTTTAAGGTTATTGCACCTTATGAAACCATATTGCGTTTAATCAAATCTGTTTTATATCGGGTGTAGAAATAATTTGGGATTTAGATTTTCTTAAATAGTGCATACAAATCAGTTGTTCTATTTAGATGATATACCGTGTTGGGCAAAAGTATGTAACACTTCAACTATCTCTAATACCACAGGGATGTTTTAGAATGTAATTAATGTAAGGGGACAGTTTACGATTTCGCTTAATTCCGGTTTATAGTCAGAAATGGTAACAACCCTATTATTTTAATATTGGTGTATCTTTAAAAAAAGATCTAGCGGATTAAGGCTCGGAGAACGATATAACTTCCTACTTAGAAACCTGCAGTTTAAGTACTTTCGAGCATTTTGAGCATGAGAAACTACACGGGTAAAAAGGAATACTTAAACCAAGCATATACGTAATTTCAGCAATTATTTTTTAAAGTAAGTAAAATAATTCTTATATCAAAAATATTGATTTGCACCAAGAAATGAAGAATGTTCCATTGAAGAAAATCATTTTTCTAAAGAATTGTTTTCATTGGAAATAACTATGCTTCTTTTGATGTGATCATATGCTCAAAAATATTCTTTTTGTTTTAATAATACCGCAATTCTTGATTCAAGTATACCACTGTTGGTTCTTCTTAATAAAAATAATTGTATTCTTCATGTGAAGGATATAATTTCAAATAACACGTATATGCAGGAAGGTTTGACCTAAGCATAAATATGTTTAAAACAAGAATCACCTATTTATATCGTATCAAAATGGCCTCCCAGTGAACAGTTGTTTTAGGAAAGAATGATTTATAAATTGTTATAGTTCATTTATTAAACCAGATTAAACGTAGTTTAATTAAACAATTAATTACTGAAGAATTTTTAAATATGTAGCGCATGTACTTAACCCATTGTAAACACGTTTACCTGGTTTTTTCGTTTGATCATGATCATTTAAAAGTTTTAAATATGCAGAATCCATTTTTTTTCTTTTTGTTTATTGACAGCTTCTACTAATTGCTTGCACACACAACAATTATTTTCATGGTTTTAGATGTAAGTTGCAAATGTTTCTTGACGATTATTAACGTTTTTGAACGTTTTAAATAGATATACTTTTTTAATAATTAGAAATAGAGGTTTCAAATCTCATATTATGGACTTATGGAATATTTCATTTAGAATAAAAAGATTGTTATTATTTTCAGTTAAACGAAAATGTGTCAATAGGCTTATTACGTTTTTCATGTATTTAAAAACCCGGTAGGAAATTTATTTGAATATCGTTAGTGGTATTTGAGTGTGTCTCAATACTTTTGTACAACACTATAATATGTATTTAACATTGTTTCAGATTATTTGTATGTAAACTCGAAACTTGAAACGATCTAAATTCTAATTCCAGAAGATGGTCAGACTGAAAGTAATCGATTATAACGTATTATTAATGCTAGAGAACAGACCACTCCATTTTCGCTTCACAGTTTCTAAGTTTGTGTTTTATTAATTTATATCCCAGTTTAATCTCGCCGTAAATGAGACTGGGAATTTAAAAAATGAATTTCCTGTCTTTATATCTGTGTAAAGATACAGTTATGATGATGATATGATAGTCGCGACTGCCATTCATTTATATATGGTTGAGAATTAGACTTTTGCTTTGTATAATTAATGTCGTTCTATTGATTATAAAATCTTTTCAACTGCTTATCTCTGCCAGGGTAAAACGAGGATCTTTTGACTTTATGTTTATTAAGATTTTTGATATTATTTTTGACCAAGGAATTTATTCCTAAAGTGTTGCCTACAATGCCTTGTTTAGGTTAAATCATTCCGTTGTAGCTTCTTAATAAAAATCCATAACTGTCTGTGGTTTGTAAAAATTTGTTTTTATTTGGACGGACTATTATAATAAATGGAAAAGCGACTTCGCGGTACATTAATTTTTTGACCAATACAATAGTTTATTTACTTTAGTTAAACATGAACATTACTTTATTATAGTTTTAACTTTCTGGCAACGTAAATTATCATTCTATCTTTTCTATTCATGATCTAGCAAACCTGAACCTTGAATATCCCAAAACACCTTTCTGGTTGATGGTTAAAGAATGGTAGAATGCAGAAATCTAATGCCATAAATGTTATCATTTATAGAACGAACTAAAATTTTTAATACCGTTTTCCATCACATACAAACTATGGTTACTCTTTTATTTGAAGGCAGAAAAATGTAATGTTTATCTATCAAAGCCAATTGGCATTGGCTAAGCATAATTACCATGTAATACAAATACCATTTGTTGCCTTGAAAGTTTTGTCAAACAGACATTTGCCTAAAACTCACTATGAATACGGCTCAATACAGAGCAAAGCAATCTAAATGTCAAAAATCAACATATTTGATAGCAGTAATTGACGAGTGGCAACGGCACCATAAAATATATCAAAGATATATAGAAGCCCAAAGCTGCTTTATACTTAATAATACTTAAAGATGTCAAAAAGAGAAACGGTAACAGTATCAAGTACTCAATAACAACAAAAAGTAGAGACAAACATAATGACAAAAATAATGGAAAGAAAAGAAAGAGAAATGTAAAACGCGTAGTTTTGTTGTTGGTAACTGTAAAACAATAAATTTATGTTAACATAATCTTTGGTGGCTTTCTAGAGAGTAAAACTGGAGCACATGCAAAATCATCAACCAATACACACAGTCTGTTCTTTTTCTATTCCAAAATCCACGAGTGACTGTTCTTGGTTTCTTTATGATCTTACTACAACAACAATTTTCATACATACCGTTCTAGGCTAAAAAGGAATTCAACTCCCAAGACGACCATTGATTACATTTGGGAACATTGAGAGTCGAATCGAGTGGTGGAGATAGAGGTTAGAAGGTTTTGCATGTGGTATGGTAGAACTGCTAATTGCAAGGCTATTGATTGATTCTTAGCTAGTCTAATCTTATTTTCGGATGGGTTGAAGTATGGAAATTGTATCAAAAAGTTCCGTGATTGTTGTACTGTACTCAGCCAATTTATTTTCATACTGCAACAGTTTTGAAGAGAATTAGTAAGATTTTCTAAATGCCATTTGTTAGTGGTAGTGGCTTTAGCTTGGATGAGTGTGGACACTTCGCTCATCATCACCATGTTAATCGTTTATTGTCTTTCCGAACGGCCGTTTCGTTTGTCACTTAGAAGTTCCTTTCATTTCTGAATAGACTTACTTATTGTAGTGAAATTGCATCATTCATTTTCTATTTACAACATGGTGTAGTCCAGGAAAGAAAACAAAAAGACACATTCTTGTTTATACCCATGCCGAAAGTATTTTTCGTGTGACCAATACCTAATTATCCATAGTTGAACAAATCAAGTTTTGATAAGCATAAGCAAACGACGTATCGATTATGAAAATGTTTCCAGTATGGAGTATAAGTAGGCAGAAATGAACAATACTCTACAGAAATTGTCGGGTGGAAAGTGAAGAGATGGAAAAATTAATTAATGAACTTCTAAGAGTGATATTCACGTTAAAGCGTGTTGTTAGCTTTTGTCTAAATATTAAGTAGAGCATATCTACCCTGATATAATACTTTAAAGAGTTTTCTATGTTTAAATACCTAGTTATAAAAATCCGTTGCAAGAGTAAAATTTCACGTTGCAGCAAGGATACACCTAACCTTTCAACTTATTAATTCTAAGCAGTTGCTAATTATTAACTTCGATCTTTGCCCATATAATATATATAAGAGATTTTAATGGAAAATTTATAATAAAACCATAAAGTTTGAAGTCTAATTACACATAAATGAGGCTGGCAACTATGTCGAGTTCTGACAGTTTCCAACCACTATTTAGGACGTTCAAAGATTAAAGTATTGCAAAAGCGAGTCGGTTCAGTAACTAATTTTGTTTTTAGCGTCCTGTTTGAACTTGTCTTCATTGGATTTTCATTTGAAATGATTTAACAAAGCAAATGTTTTTGTAAAAAAACTTAAATATATTTCTATATAATTGATGTAGGGGCATGTAAAAAGGTAAAATTCAGAGAAAAATGCGCTTGGAAAAGCGTACGTCGAACCAGAATCCGGCAATGATTGCAATGTGACGAACACTCGACTTTCTCGTTGCTACTTGAGTGTCTCATTATACAAGCAAATATAACGACGGACAATAAAAATCGAGGACTATGCAGTGTGTTGTCATCAATGGTTTGAGTTTTAAGATTTCAACAGCATTCATTCGTTGAAGTTTTTCAAAAGGCAAGGGGAAATGTGACACGATTACCTCAGGGCGAATAAATTTATAACAAGCAGATCCTTCTTGAATTTCTAGCCCTTATTATTAGCAAATTGCATTAAAAGAGAGAAAATTATATTCAGGATGGAGATACTTTAGGGTTTAACGCAGACTTTAAAGAATTATTCAGATTTCAAGGAGGTGTGCATGTTAACAGACTTTTGAAAACTTTTTATTGGATTTTAAATAAATAGATTGGTTTACTCATCAGCCATCAAACATTCAACTTTTTCTTTTAGCCTTTACGACACCTAACTTAATACAGTTAGTATCTTTTATTGAACAAATCATGAATTTTTGACAAGTATTCAAAAGTTTGCTTTTCTGATATCTAGCTTTTACTCGTATAAACACCGTCGCTTTCCCAACGACGGACGCGGCGGCGGTTTTAATTATATACAGTACGTCCCGTTTTCAGTCTATTTTTATTACAGATAAAACAATGAGATTTGCACCGTACTCTCAAAACAAATTTATTGATGATTTCCCATCATGTTAGAAACAAAAATTTTATTTTTTTAACGCAAGTCTTTGTGTTGTTTTTGTTAAGGGTACTATTAATTTATTGCAAGCAATTTTGGTTATTATTATAGCCTTGATTTGCTTACACTTTATTATGATAAAGCATTTGAATAATATCAGAATCAAGTAGGTGTTTTGATTACAAAAGTGTTACATCTACAGGCTTTTTTACAATGAGACAAAAAATATTTTTTTCTTTGTTTTATAAAGTTGTTAAACTTTTTTAGGTTAATTTGTTTATTTTTGTCAAGTTTTTTCTTACAGAATGTGTTTTGTGTGCTATCAGATTGGAAATAGACGTAGGTAGGTAACTGATGTTTAATTCGTTTTAGGTTATCTTCTCTGTTGGTGAGCGTATTTTATTTTCAATTTCAGTGGATTGTCTTAATTTCTTGTTAAACTTCATAACATAGATTTTCTTCTATTGTTTTTTAATAAATAAGAAAAGTGTATGTCTAGGTATAATATTGTTATTTTTACATCTGAATAAATCTTTCTATTTTTGAAGAAGTTCTATTTATTTGATATTTCTGCTCGGAAATCGTGCCCACAGGGTAGTACTCACACAAATCTTACTTGGGTTTGGTTTTTTAAATAAGCTTCGTTTTATTACGATTTTATAAACCAAAATACTCGAGAATCAATATATTTTATAATAAAACGGCTACTATACAAGGTATTACGTAATACGTACGAAATGCTTTAGAAATTAATTCTTTGGCCAAAAATAAAATCAAAACACTAATAATCAGAAACGTACTACTGTTGAAATTCAGAAGTGCTCTCCTCAGAGATAGACAGTTCTGTAATCATTGGAAATATTTTAATTTCATTCAGTCTTCTAATCTTATTTTCAGTCAAAGAATTCAAACATACAAATCACAAGTAAACATGATGTAAAAGAAAATCAAGCTATTGTATCTCTTCCATATATTGAATTTTGTTTTCTATACCAAATATGTATGTAGACACTGTCTCTGATCAATTTGGATGTTACCAAACTATCAACATTAATAACTACCTTGATGATATTTTTACACAGCTCAGTTTCCAATTCAGGAGTACAATAGACTTTTAACCCATTATGAAACTGGTAATGCCTTTTAGGAAGATGATTTCTCGATGTTCTAAGTGTCAGCAAAGTTTCTAATATTCAATTTTCAAATTGTTTATTATTTGAAATTTGAAAGTTTCATGTTTTGAATTCTAAAATAGATTTTGTAGGTCTTGGAGCAATTCAGATTTTTGCACTCATTAATGCTACACCAAGTGATGTTAAAAAGACCTAACAAATGTCAAAATGGTTTCTTAGATAAGACGACGCAATTTTATTTAGTTTCACGTTAAGATGGAAACTGTAAATAACATCCAAAATAGTTTTATAGAAGATCAAGTGTCCTTAGTGATAATATCAATGGTATCAAAGCTTAACCAACAAGAGGTTGATTACGCAGCATTATATTAACTCTTACTTTCCAAGTTGGCTTAATTGTTTTTTGCGAGAGTCAAGTGCGTAACACAAACAGCATTTTTCCTTGATAGGAACTTGTTTTCATAGAAAATGTGTTTTGGCAGGAACTTACTTTGTTAGTCTAAATATTTTTGTTTTGAAAGAACTCTTAGTTTAATCTGCATGGTTGAGGTAGCTCGCAGTTTCTTAAATTAATAAGATTGGGCCGATTCAAATAATAAAAGCTATACTAACAAGATAATTGATCTTTATAGCATAAAGAAGTCATAACCAGATTGAGTCTTCTTTTGAATTAGTAAATCAATTTCTTAAACTATTCTCTGGAGAAGAAAAGTTATTCTGTTAATCTTACTATTAAAAGTTCAAACAAAAACTAAGAATCATTGAAAAGTTATTTTTTAGAAAAAAAAGAAAAATCAAGAAATCATTAAGAAGTAAAAGCCATTGAACGGTATTTACCGTCGTCGATTTTCGGAAATCTTGCCTATAGATCCTCAGAAAGGAAAACCACGGGTATATCAATATTAAATGAAATATTTTTTGTTCATTACTTTTTAACCCGAAAGACTGAAGAAAAACCAGATTGAGAATGAATTTTTTTCAGACGACTTGCTTGTTAGTATTCACTAACCAGGAATAGGCCTGTACCTGTCCCGCTCAGAATTTAATGTTTTATATGCCATTCGTTAGCGCTGCTGGAGAGTAGTTATTTTAGGGTAACCGAGATACGCCACCCAAAGTTGGATTTTTGGGAAAAAATTCGTAAAATTCAAATCTCAGACTTCAGACCTGTCTGGGAAATAAAAGACATAAGTTGAAACCCACCATACCAGAGGATTACAATAAACTACACAAAACCATACGTAACCAAGCTGTTCTTGTGTACTTAATTTTGAAAATTTTGGAGGGATAGAGTAAATGAAAATTCATAACTAGTGCAAGAATGGAAAAATCAACTTGGAATAAATACCGTAGATGTGGGTCAAGCCTGCAACTACACATGCCAAGTTTCAACCAATTTAGTCCAACCACGTCCAAGAATTTAATTTTTATATTCCTTGACCCACCCGATTTGGCTAAAAATTCATAACTCCAACTGGCGTATCTCGGCCACAGAACAAGTTTTGTTTTATTTTCACAGTTTGTGGCAAAGTTTTGCGGGATATTTCAGCTTGCAAATACTTATCTCCACGGTTTTTTCAAACTTTCCTTTTTAAGTTAGACGCTGAGTATTTGCCCACAAGAAATCTACTTTTCGAGGCCAAAATGAGTTTGTTGCTCTCTCAATACCTAATTGTAGGCCTACCCTCTAATAGTTTTGAATGTTTCATAGTTGCGGGGAGTGAAGGAATTAACACCACAAGTTTGGTTACATACCTCGAGAGCAATCTGTCTTCTAAAATCTTCGAGAATTTGAACAATATCGCTTTTTTGACCGCATCTTAGTTTATAATTCATTACAAAAGATGGAGGACCTGATTTTCGTGCTGAAAGAAAGTTTTCAAATTTAGATGCTGGTTTTCACTTTTTTTCGGATCAACAAAAATCCGGGTGCTGTTTTGATTTATCTACAAGTCGTTTTTTAATGAATCACTGGTAAAGTTTTAAGCCTCGATTCATATGCATTCAGAGCTTATAGCAATACTAATCATGCAGTTAAAAATACTCAGAACATTATTCTAAATGAAGGAAAGCTACAGTCGCTATTTGATTTAATGTCATCTATTTCTCCCAAAGTTTGATCACCATAGAGTATTTACTTTATATCGACTGTGTTTGGCAAAAAAACTTGATTAATGCAATTTTATATTCACTCCACTGAAATTGTGCATGCCTAAAGAAGTTAGATTATTTGGAAACTTTTTCGTTCTCAAAGTAGTTAACTATATAATTAACTTTTCTCATGTTTAATGAGAAGGAGATATAGGTTGATCATTTTTATGCAAATAAAACAATAGTTAGTGCGGTTTTTGTATACTTGCATTAAATAAGATTGTCTGAACAAAATGGTGTTACATTCCATAATAAAGAAAAATGCATCATAACCCTTATTTTCATATCTCTTATAATTATTTTCATCAAATCTCTTTTTACTAACGTTACCGGTACAATAAATGACGAGCAAATTTTAATGTGAACCAACCTCTAACAAACAAACCACTGGCTTCATTCGCGATTCGTTATTGTGAGCTATATGTATGTGCGAGAAGAAGTTGTGTGGTATTGCTGTCACGAGAATTTTTACATTATTAAATCTCTGAATCAACCAGGTTAGTGTAAATTGTAATTCCATATTATTGCGTGTGCTTAAAACGGCTAGTAAGCAATTTGAGACCATTTTGTCGTTTTGAAACTCCAACTCGTCATGTGTATTCAGATTTTTCTCATGTTCAGGAGCAGTTAGCACGATGAGTTGATCCCAATGAAGAAGCTTCTGATTGGTTGACGTGTGACAAGTTTATTCACATGTCAACCAATCAAGAGTTTTTT
The DNA here is from genome assembly GCA_011009095.1 of Ignelater luminosus. Classification (NCBI taxonomy): domain Eukaryota; kingdom Metazoa; phylum Arthropoda; class Insecta; order Coleoptera; family Elateridae; genus Ignelater; species Ignelater luminosus. Next base: position 49,325 of record VTPC01090611.1, read on the forward strand.
CATTGGCATTATGTCATCGTGCTAACTACTTCTGAACACAAGCATTAATTAATATTTTTATATGCAATGGTGTGTTGGAGGGGGAACGCAGGGGAACGGCGTTCCTCTAGTTCCCAATAAATACTAAATATTCTTTTAAAAATTTGATTATTTTTATATAATAAATGTGTAATATGACAATCAGCGTTTCCCCACTATTTTTTTTTAGCTGTACATCACTGTTTATATGTAATAATAAGATAATTTATATACTAACTGAAGAACAATAAATATGAAGCTTTAGAATTATGTCGTTAAGTTGTCATTTGTATTACATATGTGGTACACCCTATAGCATAAATTCCTTGCACAAGACGTTAGGTAATCAAACTATAGTAGAGATGGTTTCTGTAATTAATTCATAAAAATGCATGATAAGAACAACCAAACACTGTAAGAACGCAATTTAATCTTAAAACAGTTCACTTCACAGAGCTAGTTTACCTCATTGAACTAATTCAAACGAATTACTTGATTTACTTTTTTGTATTCTAGTTTTATATGTTTTACTGATGATCGCAAAAATTTTCTAGTCTTCAATCATTCAGGTTTTAGTAAAAATTGTAATTTGGTTAATACTTGTTGTGTGTATTTAAACAAATAGCAAGGCAATGTGAAAACATTTTTTCATTTTCCTAACCGACCATTTTGTATCGATCAATTTTTTCTCATTTCTCAATAGATCAATTATGTATTACAATAAACTATTGAATTCGTATATAATTGATATAATTACAACGAAGTTTTTCAAAGTTAGATTGAACATTTTTATGTCTATCCCATCTTTAGAGCAAATTTTATAAATCGGGATTTTTTTCATACTTTTGTATAATACTTGCTTTCATTAAAACAAAAGCTGTGTATTTGTTTCTACGTGTAGGTGAACTAACACCAGCTGATGACAAACTGCCATTTGCAATTGTATATTTAGGCGAACGGAGTACATTACTGTTTTAAAGAAGATTTTGGTGGCAATAGCCAGGTTAGTACAACTTTTAATTTTACATATCTGTTTACATTTTAATGTAAGATAAGCATTGATTGGTTATTCTTATTATAATGAAATAGTTAGTTAATACATTAGTCGAAGAATCGGTACGTCTTACAATAGGGATGAAGCTTTATGGTTACATTTTTTAAATTAACTATCGGCCATGTTTTTGATGCTCAATCCAATACAAATAGTACCTATTAGAGCTTGCAATTGGTAATTATTTGCTAGAAAGAAAAAATTTTGAAAAACGTATTAACCAACCTATAACGAAAAATTAGTTTTGTACAAATCTACTGAGAAATTATTTTACGCGTGGTAGCACAGATTATAGAGGGAACCAGACGTGATGTCGGCGCCTTTGATGTCAATTTTCGTCACTGCGCACATCCCCGCGCACTTTCCCGCCAAAAAGCGTTTGCATCCTGTGACTATACACAGAAGATACTTACCCGTGTTGGGTGTATAAAAGAGTAAAAACGCTATCTAAGAAAAATGTATACTTACGGTTTTTATCGTTGATAACAAAAAAATTAATTTTGAAATGAAATTTACTGCTAGATTGTAATTTATACACTGAATTCTTAAACGCTGTTCAAATGTGAATATACAATGCTACTCATAAGTAAAATTGACATAAAATTTCTCTTAATTTTTCAACAAAGTGAAACATCAGCTTCTATAATCTGTAATAGTAGAAACAAAATAGGGGATGTTTCGTTTTGCAGCTTGGGAAGTTGCTTACGATTTGAAGGTTTTGATTGTACATTTTAATATTTATAAGCATGTAGAAGTGTTCTAACTTGACAAGGGTTTCTGTAATATTAATTCCACAGATTTTTATAGAAAAACACATATAACTGCTGCTCACACGTTGTTGGTATTTCATCAGTTCTCGTCTTCTTTCTACACTTCTTGTTCATCTTGATTTTTTAACTGCACTTCTTGACTTTATAAAATACCGTTGCCATATATAGCGAGTTGTACACTCTTAGTTTTCAAGATTTTGCAAAATCTCAATGTATAGTGTTATATGGCCGTTTTATATCAAAGAAGATAGTAATATATCTTTGTTTATTTGTAAATGCCTTGTTCTTTTGTATTTCCTATTCTGAATCTATTAAGTTGTTCAAAGTTTTCTGAAGTCATTTTGCTCTAGTTTTAACAACTAATTGGTTTCGTAATACTATCGCATCAGTTGGGTTCGTTTTGGGTCATTTCTTCTTTTTCTTCTCACTAAGTCAGCTATAAGTCTGTTTAGAAACCAACTTGAATATTTATTACATAATTGATGTGGATATTAGGATTTTCCTGTTTCTAAAAGATAATTATAAAAGTCTTTTGTCATACAGCAGAAATACTTTCTTACTTTTTTAACATAGAAGTTTCCATGTCAGTTAACACTGGGCTATAGAAGTAGAAAGTAATTTGATGATTCAATTTAAATTTTAAACTTTATTTTAAAAACATATTTTGCCCATAAATCATAGTAGGTATGCTGTGAAAAGTAGCTCATCCTATACATTTTCAACTAATATGGGCACGAACATGAAGGAAGACCAAGAAAAATTAAACTATTCCTGTGCCGGTAACATCAAATGCGCGTAAAGAATTCTACATTTTTATTATCTTACTATTGAAAAAACTGAACATAAAATAATGAGAAAAAACAGTAACTTTTGCAGCATACTTACTATTTATTTTCTAATCTTAATCTTGAATTCTGATATGCTTTTGGAGCCCAAATCGTCAGTTAAACAAAAGTTAAAAGAAAGAGACTTGCTTATATTATTGGCGCTGATGTAGTCTAATTTTCTTCAGTCTTCTATCATGTATGTGCTCACAATCGTTTGGAAACATCTGTATTTCACAGGCTAAACATGATTTACAAAGCTTGACCATATTGAGCTAACTATTGTCATCTATCGTGAAGTAGACATATTTAACTTCTGCTTGCCCTACTTGCTTCTACTATTATACTTACATTTTTAGTAAAGAAATAGAAAGTAATAAATGTATTTCGAGAATGGAATTGTAGACGGCAGCACTAGTACTTTTGTTTACTTGTTTTGCTTTTGTTCTGATATTACAGGTACAACTGTGGGATACGATGGGTACAATGCGGGTACTCCACGCACTTATTGTAAATGTACACATTATTCCTATAAAGTTGTGTGTGTAATATTTTTGTAATCTGCTACCACTAGAGAAAAGCAAAGACTTAAAGCATTTAATATAAAATAGCTTTTATTTATTATCAGTACATTATACACATACATATTCTTTTAAATATTTACATATTACTGAAAAACTGAAATCTGTTAAAATGGCTTTTGCAGGAAATTTAGGAAGGAATTTTAAATATAACAAAAGACTAACACTATGTCTGACTACGAGGTAAGTAAATCTTGTATTTACATTTACTATTCTTATTATACATTAAAATTTTTATAAGGGTATGGTCAGAGAATTTGTAGACAATGAATTTACGGTTAATAGTGGTGAACCGTTGGACAATATAGTCGGTAGTATTTCGTTGGAGAATTTGTCTTCATTTTTCGAAAGTGAAGAAATTGAGGTAGAATCGTACGAATTAGATATGGAGAATCTTTTGAATCAATCTATTACCAGCAATAACGAAGCATCTTCTGAAAATCAAAGTAATGCTCCAAACATTGAGAAACCTAGAAGAGGAAGAAAACCAGACTTAAAAAAGTAATATCTTTATTAGTTTGTGTTTAGATTTTCTTAGATGAAATTTCAGAGGCACCTACAAATGCAGCATCTGTGACAAGAAATTTCAACTTGCGTCCCATTTACAGGTTCATGAAAGAGTACATACAAAAGAAAAGCCATATAAATGTTTTATCTGCGATAAGCTGTTTGCACAACGGAGCAATTTATGGAAGCATGCTAGAACCCATACGGGTAAAATTAATAATAAAAAAACTTGATTAATTATTTAATCTGTTCTTTTAATATATTTAGGAGAACGTCCTCATGAATGTAAGATATGTAATCGGAAATTTGCACAAAAGTCAAACTTGCATAAACATTTGTTAGTTCACACTGGTGAAAAACCTTATGTGTGTAATGATTGTGGTGCATCATTTTCGCAATCAAGTAATCTTCGAAAACATCTACAAATACATAAAGGTAAGTCTTATTTATAAATCTTTTAATAACAAGAAAATTTTTAATTCCAAACATGTAAATATATTTTTTACTGTTTCAATTATGAAAGTTGCACAAATAAAAAGAACTAAAAATACAGGGTGTCCCCATAAATGGGGCATAATAGCATTTTGGTCTCTGTGGTTTGCTTTAGAAAATGCTAAAAGTTTTTGAAACTTGACAACATGGTACTCTTAGATATCGTTCTGCAATAGGTGTACCCACATCTTAAAAATACAGCATACTAAAGAAGTCGATTTTTCTGTGCTCATATTGTTTGTATTTCTATATTTTTACATTGTATCCTTAGAAATTATTTTCAAAGTACACCTGAAATGGTTTCAGAAAGTAATTCTTATTGTTTTTATCTTGATGTTCAAGTTGAAGTTGTTTTTATTCTCTGACATCGTCAAAAGAGTGAAAACGTTTTGTGTTGTAGGTGTAATCTGTAAATAATTTTAATGAAATTTGTCAAAAATATCTTATTTTTACTGCATTTATGAGCATAATTGGTTAAATGTTATTTTCATTCAGATCAGTGATAAAACTGATTTTTTTTATTATATAAGTTGAGGTTACATAACTTACCCAGTTTTCTTTTCTATTTTCACAGTAATTAATATATACATTTAATAATCCCATTGAAATAATATATGTAAAATAATGGAGAAATCTCTGTGAGTTATACAATCTAATTCTTGTCCATATTTATTATTAAATGATGCCTAAAGATCATTGTATATTTTAATATTACTGGAATTTGCATTAATCGGTTTGAAGAAAAGTTACCGTACGATTGAAAATAAGCAAAGTTGAAGTTTGCCATGCCTGGTGCCATGTGACAAAGCTGTTAGAAACCAGACAGCAGTTGACAGTTGTAACTTGTGAGGTTATGTCATATTATTATTATTATATTATGTCGAAGGCATACACAAAATGTGCATTATCAACTACAAGCCATATTTTTCATTCTTTATTAATTGTAGCATTATTTTAATAATTAAAATAAATTAGAAATTAGTAAAGAATAAAAAATATGATAGTGATATCAGCATATAGTAATTCAAGTAGACCAACTCACCCAAAACCGTAAACTAGCTCGTAAACAAAACGCAGAATTCTGTGACAAAACGTTATGTTGGGAAAAGTTTTTGCGTTTTTATTATAAATGTCACGACAGTCGAAGATAAGAGCAGTGTCGTACACGTGAATTCCAGGCTGGTGAATTTTTATCAGCGATAAAAAATAAAAGTATTTATCTTAATTTAGTATAACGCCATTATAGATTTGGTAAAATGAAATTTAATAACAAAAAATGCCTAATATTAAGCTAGTAAAAGTAATGGTAGGTAGGAGCCTTTCTAGTAATTTATATAATTCATAATGTCCATAAATAAATCTACACACGCCATTAAATGTAGCGAAATCTGTTCGAAATATCGGTATTATCCCCCAAATCTTAGTTGAAGGCCACCAGTCAGTGTTTGAAAATAACAAAAGATTTTTGAAGAGTTGGTCTCTTATATAATCATGCTGGTGATAGATTCCTCACAAGTCACAATTGCCAACAAATGTTTATATTCTTACCAATGTTGTCAAATGATAGTAGTTGTGGCCAATTTCGACTTTGTTTATTTTCGATCGCATGATACATTAGTCACTATCTGGTCATTTTTTGTTTAAAAAAGTCACTAAGAGCTCTTTGACACTACATTGGATTTTCTGATGAATTTTATAAAAATTACTTTCTAAAAAACTTGATTGTTGCTAACGGGGCTTGCATAGAAATGTCTAGAAATCTCATAAAACTGGTTCTTAATAAAAATAGAAAATTTTCTGCATAAAAATGCGCACAAACATGTACACATGTATGAATCAGCTGTGCACCGCACATAACACTACAGGGTTCATTGAATGCTAACCTTTTAACATGCTCTTAGCTTATCTTTCACCCAACCCAGTGTTTTATTTAAATTATTATTGGTATTATCCATAATTATTAATCGATATTATCAATAATCACTCGTTATGAAAAAGTAAGGTTATATTTATGATATTTACAGATGACATTTAAAGACCAATAATATTAAAGTAACTATTCTTTACCTATTGAACTGTTATAATCCCTGATATAAATATCTGCAAACTTGTATGTTGAGTTGTGAGCTCCTTTCCAAGAAAATTGTATTTTTTTGTAACTGTCAAATTTTCATTACCTGTAATACTTACAAAAAATAAATCAAACCATAATCTTATCTATGTGATTTTGTTTTAGGCATTAACAGTTATGTATGTGGATACTGTAATAAAAGCTTTAATCAAAAGGTGAACCTGCAATGCCATCTGAACACACATGAAGGAGTTAGGCCCTATTCTTGTACAATTTGTGCTGTTGCATTTAGACAGAAGTGTCATCTAGAAAGACATGTAGCACTTCATACTGGTGACAAATCATATGTTTGTGAAAATAACTGTGGTAAATCATTTATACAGAAGGCAAGTCTGGAATCTCATAAAAAAGGATGCAATATAAGATATTCAAAGCTTAATACTGAAGAATCAATACAAAAAACAGAACAACCAAATCAAATAACAGAACAACCAAAACAAACAACAGAACAACCAAAACAAGCAACAGAACAAAAACTAACTCTTCCAGAAATACTTCAAGTTGTTGATGCAGAAGGTAATGTAATAGCGACTTTTCCACTAACAGTTGTGACTCCTCATGTTGTTCAAGTACAAGGTGTAGGAATAAATAATTCCACCAACAGTGCCTAATTTATGTTATTTTCTTTGTTTTCCAATATTTGTTTTTATTTTCTTGTTCCATAATTTAATAGTAACATTTCATGTAAATATTAATTTATCTTCATTTTAAATTGTTTTGAAATAGAAGAACAGTAGTTACTAAGAAGTTCAAAACTGATATTTTAGATTTATTCCAAACCAAGTAATAGCAGCAGGATGTCTGCTTAAAACATGCCATAAAGTTATACTTTTTAAATTATTTGTGATGACTTAGTATAATAAAGTTGTGTTTTATATTGTTTAGTTTATACCCTTTGTATAACTGTCATGTGAAGTATTCCTGTTTCCCATAGGGACCTGTGGTAGAGCTAAAACACGAGAAATATGTTTACTTAATTAACATTTTCTATTAAAATAAATAAAATATTGGGATGATAAGTATTGTTACTTGAAAATGTATTTCTGTCCCTAACTGGGAGCAGATATGATTGATAAATACAAAGTGTCTATAAAGTAATGCATAGATTCAATAAAAAACCAAATAAACCTGTGGATTTTAACTGTATTTAGAAAGTATTTTGTATTATACAGGGTGACCTAAAAACCTGGTCATGTATCATCTGTTATGTTTTTAAAATCACCATGTGTTTTTACATTTCTGAGCAGTAGCGGCTGGTGACCTAACTTCAGGTGGTGCCAAAACCACATGATCGTCGCCTGATTGGTTAATATTGTCAGATTATACAGAAACAAACCAATCAACACGTGGTTTTGGCACCGCCTGAAGTTAGGTCACCAGCCGCCACTGTTTCTGAGTTCTAGATATGTTTCATATAGCATAATCTATATTTAAATTTCCAAAATTAATATTTTATATTTCTCAATATCACTAACTACAGAATTCATACCACAAAACTTAGAATGGGAAATTAAGGCAGGACCTTACAAACCCTTTCAAAAGCAGTTGAGAATTCAAGTATTGGGTAGGTATGCTACATGAAATATGTCTACCAAAAACATATTTTAAAGTCAAATGTAGATTTCTTTCTCTTCAAATTTATGCTGTGTAGACATTGATTTGTGAATATAATCAGCCTGAATTGTTTCAAGTTCAAAGCCCTAACATAGGTAAGTACTCATTTAATGTTTTGCAGGAGGAATTACTGCATACAGCAGCAGAAAATATTAGCATAGAATATGGTAAGATCTTTATAATAAGAGCAGGAACTTTTTTTACCTATCCAAACTAAAACTGTTACTTGGACATTCACAACCTCCAATATTGAAACAGCAAAATTAATGAGTAATGACGTCTTTTTCTCACAAACTAACTTATCTGAACTGATCTGATTCAACGCAAACTGCTTAGGCAATGGAAAAAACAATTTGTGACATTTGTCTTTAACCTAACCTCATCTTTCATTACTACTCTCATCCATTTAAGTAAACCAACATATTGCTGGTGCTTGAGGGGCAATGATGAAGCACACTGACTGGTGGACTGCTGGTTTACATTTACTGATAAATTGATGAATTAGTTGACAGATAGATTGGTCAATTGATTGTACAAAATGCTGAACATTTACACGATACTGATTTTCCATTAATTTATTTTTATTAAAAGAAACTGTCACAGTTGACATTGTCAAAGTGTTCACCAAAAGAATCAATGCACATTAGAACTTGTTCTATTTTACATGCATCAATAAATTGAAGACTACACAATTGATCAATTTATAGCTAAATGTATGATATGGCGTTTATACTCAAAAACACATAAACAACCAGTAGACAGCACTAAATTTTGTAAAATTATCAAAATGGCAGTAAAGAGGGTGAACAACAGCTGCAACCAGTGTTGCCAGACCTGGCTACAAATCTCCAAATCTGAAGATTTACAACATACGAATACGGTTGTAATTGTATCCACAATCTTAACTTGAAAATGTGCGCATCATGAAGCATATTCTTTGCTTCTTTAAACAAAAGTTGATTTGATTCAAGAAATGGTTTAAGTACATGTGGATTAGTTTTCTGTTTTCAATATTGATGAATGATAACATTGGCATTTTAAAAAGGTAATTAAAGTAAATTTCATTGAAATAAATTTGGAAGATTGGTGTATAATTTCTTTCAATTGCCAATTTTTAATTTCTATTGTTTTCAGAAAAATTAAATCTTGTCTTTATTTACTTTCTATCTTTCTAGAGGAAAATCACTTCATCAATCTTTCATTTTTGATTTCTATGAAATTAACCTAACTTTTTAAAATGCCAATTAAGGCAATAAGGTATCTGTATGTGATTTTATGGTCTCAAGGTTATTTAATTTGGGGTATAAAGAAAATCAAGAGCTGCAAAGTATTTGCTAGATAATTGACAATTCATTACATTAATCAAATTTTAATTGCATAGAAAATGCTATTACGTCACAGAACTTCCACAGATGAGAGGTATAGAAATGTTAGGTTAGATTATACAATGTTTATACTCCAAACTGAAAAATCATGTAATTTTGGCAGTGTACTACAGATGCTATATGTCATCATTCATCGATAGTGGCAATCAAGAAAATTTAATTTATACATTATTTAATACTGTATTTATATTTATTAGTAAGCAACCTATGAATAAAAACAAACTTGTAATTAGAAAACAAATATAAACAATCTCAAATCACTCATGTCGTGTCGCATCGGTTTACTCACACATGATATAGCAAAATCATAACCATACTTACACCCCTGTTAGTATAGCTGATCCTACTGTCATTTGTATTAGTCTTGACCTCAAAGGTAGCAATTTTTGTTATTGTCAGATCAACACCAGTAATCTCACAGTGAAGTACTATGGCAAGATGATCATCTTTGGGGTAAGTACTTTCGATACTTGCCTTATTTTTGTATTAACGTATCTTTATTTGAATAAATGTATAAAATATCAAGTTCAATTTCATACTATTATCAATAATATATAAAAAAAGTAAACAAACATTTTAAATGTTTTTATTTTTATAAAAGAAATACAAATACTTCACACTTTTCACAAAAATTATAAAAAAAGATTCGAAATTGTTTTACTTTCATTTCATTTCTCACAGTGTAGTCTGAGCTGCATAACAAAACTAAATATTACTTATTTTCTAACAGCATTATCGTTTAACATCAAATGTGACATGTTTATTAGAATAAGTAATACATAGTATATTAAACAAAACCACTTTTTTACTTCTTAATAATTTTAACAGCAAGCAGATATACTTTAAAATACGATCATTTTATTCTACATACATATTTTTCGACCAACCACACGATATCCATAAAAAAAATATATATATTAAGTAAAATTCAAATAATCACAATAACGTAAAATAAAACACACAACAATTAACATAAGAAATTAACACTTTTATGCATGTTTCGTAGTAAAATTCCATTTATTAAGGGGATCAACTACAAGAAAAGTATTCAGTAGCTTAAAAGCAATGCATATAGTATTTTTTTGCAAAAACATTAAACATAAATAATAGAAAATAAAAATTAATTATTTTTAACACAATTGATTTTTCTCATTCACAATTTATTAAGTATGAAAATATTAATTTCTCTAATAATAAATAATACAGTTTTAAAAAACACTGCCCATTCCGTTTGCAATTACAAATATAACTGGGAATATTAATTTTCATTAGAGATCCTGAATAAAATAACAATAATGAATAACTAAGAGGGTGCATTTCAAAACTTGCCCATGTATTTTATAATGGATAACATATGTTTAAAATTGATCAAAATAATAAAAACCAACCTTCTAGCAATTTTATGGTCTATTCACAATAACAATTAATGAAATAATAGTTTTACAGTCATTTATGTGCTTTCTTTTTAATGCGAACTTAAAAGTTGAAACAACTTATACATAATACTAACATAAAGCTTATAAAACACTTTATTTGCCCATTCTGTTTGCAATTACAAATATAACTGGGAATATTAACTTTCAATAGAGACCCTGAATAAAGCAACAGCAGTAAATAACTGAAGGGGTTCATTTCAAAACTTGTCTCTGTATAGGGGAAACTCAAACTCAAATATGACCTCTGGTGTGATTTAGTGAATTTTGGCATTTGATTTTCATGCGTGTTTTCAATTTTATTGCTTTTCTTATTTTTTTGTCAACATACCCAAAAACCAATACAAGATCTCACATAAACAAATAGGAATTGTAGCACCACCATCGATCATGAGTCTTCCCATATTATAATGGATAAAGTCAGTTTTGAAATGTATCTCCTCAACTAAATAAAACAATGATCGATCTTATTATGAAAAGATTTCAGTTAATTATTTTGTAAATATAGTTTGCACTTCAAAACAGTAAAACTCATCTTCTAACCATTTTCTAATCTATTCACATTGACAGATAATGAAATAATAAATTTACAGTCATTTATGTGCTTTCTTTTCAATTTTAACTTAAAAGTTAAATAATACGAGAAATACTCTGCGTGTTATACTAGTATGAAGCTTTTAAAAAACACATTTTATTTGCCCATTCCGCTTTCAATTACATATATAATTGGGAATATTAACTTTCAATCGAGATCCTGAATAAAGTAAAAACAATTAATAAGTAGAGAGAGGGTTCATTTCAAAACTTTTCTGTGGTAAAGTACATTTTGAAAGAGATCTCCTCAATTAAATAAAACATAACCTATAATAATTGTTCTTATTACCAGAAGATTTCAGTTTGATTATTCTGTAAATATAGTCTGCACTTCAAAATAATAAAACTCACCTCCTAACCATTTTAATCTATTCACATTGACAGTCGATGAAATAATAGTTTTATAATCATTTGAGTGCTTTCTTTTCAGTTTGAACTTTAAAGTTGAAATATATGTGAAACGGCCTGCATATTATACTACTATGAAGTTTGTAACAAACAAATAGGTACTTAAAACAAATACATCAGAGTAAATTAATTAAACCTATTTTCTGCTACAAGATTTTCTAAAAAGTTAGAATAGGAATGCCATTATAACGTACAATACAACAAATTCTTGTTTCAAGTCCCTACTTTTAAAGTATGATTTATATAAATATAAAAGAGTATTTATGAAAATATTTTTCTAAAAGCAAACTAAATCTATTTCTTTAACAAACAACATTGTGTACAAGTTATCAGTTGATCCCTCAAAGTATGTTAAAAAGAATTTGAATATGTAACAATAGTTTGCATTTTTGTGCATTTTTTATAATTATATTTCAGCAAGTAATAGCTATCTAGTATTCAATTACTTTTATTCTTGCATTACACATTTAATTTAAAAAGAAAAATAACCAAAATTATCCAAGTGCACCTTCGATCTCAAAATGTGTATATTTTATTTAATTAAGATATGTAAAAATGTGAATAGAAATACCTGAAAAACTTGATTAATACTAAATATTATGGTTTACTTAAAATATGAATATAATTACCTAAAAGCTAGAATTCTTAGTTTTATAATAAAACTTACCTAAACAGCTAGTAAATTCCCGGAAAGTAAAAAATACTTCTTAAAATCATTAATTTGTGTGAAATAAATTTAATTTTCTTTAAAGCTCTACTTCTTCTGCAAGTTTCTTCCAAGTTCAAGTCATATTCCAGATTTTACAAGCTGTGTATACATCACAAAACACACGGTTTTACTTTTAAAAAATTGAAAAATACATTAACTTAACTAAATATCATTAACGTAAAATATCACACATCTAGAAAATCTTTTAAAAGTGTAGTCCTTCGTTTTTCTGCAATATCCATCTGATTTTCTAAATCTCCTCGATCAGTTGTTTCAGCACGTTCTATTTTCCAAGAAAGATTTTCAATTTCTGCCTCTAGCTGAGCTTGTTGATACTCAAAGAGTTCCTTACGTGGTCCAGTTTCCATATAATAAGCGTAAGGGTATGTATACTGAAGAGTATAACGACATTTTGCTAAAAGCCCCGCTGCGGTAAATAAATACTGCCAATCAATCCATGTACCTAACCCTGCCATAACCTTTTGATTAATACGTGCTTTTAATTTCTCTAAAGTATGTGCTTCTAATTTTAAAGACTTTGAGTGATTCTCCCAACGTTCATAATAATGTAAATACTTTTTCAAGGCTTCCCGTGCTTGGGCATGAACAGATTCGTGAGCAATATTGGGATTTTCTTTATAACGAGAACATTCATAATACTCTGAGCCATGTGCTTTCCAATCACCTAAACACATCCAGCAAAAATCATACTTGCAGTTGTAACATTGCATATGATTACAACCACCGTTTTTTTCTATGCAGATGTGGCAATTAGGGCAATCTTTGGTATGGGCACTAATGTAATTAGCAGTTTCACTATCATCTGCACATTTCGTTAACCATTTCTTAATTACATGACAATCAGTTGGTGCATGATAGTCCATGCCACATCTATAAAATAAGAAAATAAAATTTAAAAAATAAAACAAAACTTGAAAAACCTCCGCAATGAGTTTCATAAGATTTGTATCAATCACAAGAATATGTGATTTCTCCAGGGATGTGAAAGATGTCAAATTTCGTTTTTCGTTGTTTTTCAAAATATCACTTTCTATTTTTATAAATAATTTCATTTTGTTTAACGGTAAAACAACATTATTTCGGTTAATTTCATTCTTGATTTTTAATTATTTGGTTTTTAAAATCGTCATAGTCTTCTTAGTTTCCTGTCCTCGGCATCACTATAAAAATGTTTTTTGCTCTATCTTTATTCACATAAGTGAAACAACATTCATTGATGCGCACTGAGGACTTTTAGTTTAAATATAAAGAAATCATTTAAAAATATCGATTTTTGGATACTTTCAGTTTTTTAACTTCCAGACGAACACAATTTACCGAAGAGAACCTCAAAAGAACAGTTATTTATTAATGTCAACTCTTGTCTATGTAATTTAGGTTATGGTTAGTCGCGCGTGTCAAAAATTGTTATTATAATCTTGCAGTAGGTATGTGTGTACTATAATTGACATATCAATTGCATGATCAGTATTCAATATAAACAAGAAGTTAGAAAACTGAAAAAGTAGCGTTATTAACTGATTGAAAATTTCTCGTTTTGTCTTCAATTTTCTATTTTTTTCAGTTTCATTATCGATTTCAATACAAAGAATAGCATTTTCTTTTCAATTAATAACGCTATTTTTTATAACGTTGCACATCCCTGGATTTTTCATCAATATGTAACTTAGATTAAGAATTTTATAAATGATACCTATGTATATTTAAATTTTACAGAATTGTGTAGTTAGTACCTCCACCTTTTTCACACAACTGACTCTAGATTCCGAAAATAATAAAATTACTGCTTATTCAAATGTTCAACATAATTAGTTGTTTCTTGAGTGATTCCTCCCACCTAAATCTTCAACTCCGCTATGGACATCATGCCTATAAAGATTCATAAAATAGTAGATGCCTTATAGTAACAACTATGTATTACATTACTGAAATAGAAACTTGGACACTCTGTAACTTATAAACAGTGCACTTCAGGATTTACCAAGAGTGATGGCAGTTGGTCGTGCAGACTATGGTATCGCATTGCAGTATAAATTGGTGTAATAGTCAGTGACTGCCATCCACTTCATGGACGCCCAAATGAAACCAGACAATAATTTCAGCAAAAAAGTCTAACAATCAGTAAATGATTGTTTTTATTCTAGATCAGTGGTTCTCAAACTGTGCACAGCAGTACAAAAACAAAAAAACTTCCTTACAGAAAAAAGTAAGATACTTACTTGAAACAAAAAACAGTCTTACACTGACAGCAAACAGAGCGCTTAGCCTTGGGTTCTCTACTTCGTATGACCACTTGGCAATTTGGCCCTGGACAAAATCTCAATTCAGGGTGAGATTTTACATAGTCTTGAAAGGTGTACTGCTGGTACTTCTCCCGCATATTTGGACGAGATAGATGTTTTAACACAAAATCTTCAGGTGCTAAAACTTCACAATCGCGGGCCATACAGCTGATAGCAGTAGAAATACCCTGTAATATAAAAAAAATGATTCAACTAAAATCATAAGCAGAATCTGTGTTTTGTCTTTATACGAGCCAATTCAGCCCTAGGAGCCAATTTGCCCACGCCTGCTATGGAGAAATACAGATAAGTAAGCAAGAAAAACAAATGAATTAAGAGACAAGAATATTGGATAAAAATACCATATTAATTGTTAAGAAAACAATAAAGAGAAATATAAAGAAAAAGAATCAAAAACAAATAAAAAAATAAGAGAAAAGTAGTATAGAACAGGTGGTCAGGTAAGGTATGAGAATACAGATGATGTGACAAACACTGAAAAGACAAGAAAACGAAAGTAAAACAAGAAGAGGGAAGAGGAATGGAATAAGTCAATGAGATGGTATGAGCAGTGAGGCGAACAGACACTACATACAAAAATGGAACAACAATCAACCATAAGAAAGAATGAAGAGAATGAAAGTAAGGCAGAGGCCTTGGAAAAGAAGATAAATAAAGAAATGGGACAGAAGGTACATGAAGATGTTAATATTGAAATAAAAGAAAGAAGCTAAAAGAGATATGTAGGGATAGAAGAAGATTGAAAGAAATAAAATACAGAAAACAGAGAAGCAAGCAATAAAAGAGGTTAGATATGGAGTTTTTTATTTTGTGCAAGCATCAACTAAAAAAAATGTGGAGTTTCTGTTTGTTACTTTGTTGTTTTTATTTCACATCTGGCAAATAGTTTCGAAAAGATTGTAGCATGTGTATACAGTTGTCTCATATGCCGTCATATGTTGATGCATGTTGCTATGTCAATTAGTAAATAAAATTAAAAGACTGTACTCATGAAATAATTTATTTTGTGCTGTGATATCAAGTATTTAATTCATAACCATCTTAAATAGTGATGTACTGTAATTCAGCACTCTGGCGTTTTTTGCTACGTCACAGTAATTTCAGTATATAAGGCAACCATGTACCCTAAGGAGCATAATTAAATCTTACTTGTATCATTACCTAACAGAAATGAATAAAGATCACAGAAAGACACTTTTTTCTTGAGATCCAATACTATAATACTTTTCTAAACAGAATCTTTATTTAACTTGTATCTATTTGAATTTCTAATGCTGTTACAAAAATGAAGTACCTACTTATCGGAGGAAACTTTTATTTGCAAATTTATTTTTCTGGTATAACATATTCCTTAACAGAAAATCCGCGAATTCTAGAACCCTGTATACAGTGTGATACAAAATAACTTTCTTTCTGATCGTGCTTTGTTTTTGCAATACTGAAGTTCAAAGTTTTAACACCAATCAGAAAAGAATAAAGGAAGACAGTCAGAAAAGAATAAAAGAAGACAACAAGAAAATTTTATTTTAAACTGTAATGGTTAGACTAAAAGAAAAAACATAAAATTAACTCATAACTTGTATTCGAAAAGTCCACCGCCAGCTGTGATGCAAGAGTGGCAACGTGAGACTAGTGAATTATAAACAAGATCAAAATTTTGCTCGTTTGCAACTTGAAGTGCAACAATCATACTTCTTTCTTGCAATTGTTCTTCATTGTGGATTTTCTCTGCATAAACTATTTGTTTCACAGGGCCTCATAAATAAAAACCAGTAGATTTAGATCTGGCGACCTAGCAGGCCAGGGAATTGGGCCATGTCTACCAATTCACCTTCCATTAAAATGGTTGAAACCATATCATGTTGCGTAATGCTAATAAAACATTGTCTAATAATTCAATCAAGTTGTTATTCAGAAATTCCAAGTAATTCACACCAGTTAAACAATAAGGCAGAATTTGCATTGGCAGCAGACGACCATTGAAAATTCCACACCATGTTGATAGAAAATATGTGCAAATTGTGGAAGTTATTGATACCGTCTCTGGTGAAAGTAGCTTTGTCAGACCATCAAATGCAATGAATAAAATTTTGATCTCGCTCAAGATGTCTGAGAAGCCATTGAAAAAATGCTAATCTATGTTGTTTATCTCCTAGTCGTAGGAGATGGACATGTTGGTAATAAGGATGCAACTCTTCTCTGCGTAAAGTCCTCCAAACGAAGTTGCAGTTCTTCTAGTACTAATTTCTGGTTCGTCAAGCACTGTGTCAATTACACCACCCATATGATGATTAGCAATGTCACATTGTTGCAGTCTTTGAAATGCGTCAGAAAATACATGACGAGATGATTGATATCTATTGGGGAATCTTCTTTGATATTCTTGACAACTTTCTAAAGCATTACCTTTGCAGAAACTGTACACAAAAATAATCTGCATATTTTTCGTTATTGAACTGCATCCTCGGCAAAATTTTTATCTTTTCTAATCACAAACAATGTAGTGACACTGTCAAAACCTAATCAACAATTATTTTTTTCCACGCGATTTCCATGGCTTAAATTTTAATGAAAAACAAATTAACTTTGGAAAACTTCTCGCCGTGATATGTCAAAAACGAAGCACAATCAGAAAATAAATTATTTTGTAGTTTATGCTTAGAATGTCAAACTGAATAGAAATTTTTATTTTTTGCCTTGTGCTATAAATCACACTGTATACATAGTGGAGATTAACTATTGCATACCTTATTTTCATAAGAAAAATGATCTTTAGTTACTTTCAAAGGAATAACTATGCAAACCAAAATGCACTCAGTGGTATCAAAATCAGGTAATTGTTCTATTAAAAAAAAAAAAAAAAAAAAAGTTAACTTTCTCTTTTTTCTTTCATATCATAATTTGTTAATGATATCCAATCACATCTTTTCATTTTTTTAAATCTCCTTTGAGCTCGTTTAATATCAAACTAATAAATAGGTATAGGGCGCTTTTTCACTTTCACATCAGGGCCCCATTTTAGCTGACATTCTTAGATGTAAATAGAAAAAAATGCAAACTCAATTCATTTACAGGATCAGTAAAAGTTCTGAGAAGTTTTCCTCCTTGTTTATAACCTATATTCTTAAAAGAAGAAGTTGGAACTATTGTAAAATAACAACTAACCGTAATTTATGACCACTATGAACTCTTCAGCTGTACAAAGATATTTAGTTTAAAATTCTTGGTAGTCCAGAATTTTTTTAAGATTAGAAATAAGAATCTAAACAATCTTTTTTAAATAAAAACGTACTTTCAAAGTTGGTCATGGTTTTAATAATAAATAATTGTTTGCACTTCATTATGAAGTCTGGATCTGTCTTAATAAATTTGTACTACTGTAATACCTTAAATCATCAAATTGTATTTTTGTTTGTTTTTTTTATGTTCTTAGCTTTGTAACACATGGGCTGAAAGTCCCAGGCCTAACAAATAGATGGCACTAGTTCTATTGCATTCACCGCTTTTTCAGTTAGTACTAACCTTCAAAAGACAGCTGTTAAAATTTCATGATATTCTATTCATTATTTTGTGAGTTATTGTGCTAAGAGTGACGCTACTTTTGTTATTTTCAAAACAATGGATCAAAAACAATTTCGTGTTTTAATTTTACACTGCTTCTTGATGGGAAAAAATACCGTTCAAGCGAAGCAATGGCTTGAAAAGTGCTATGGGGACTCCGCTCCATCAGAAACAACAATAAAACGTTGGTTTTTTGACTTCAAACGTGGTCGTAGAGACACCGATGATGCAGAACGCAGTGGACGTCCAAATGAGGCGGTAACACCAGAAAACATCAAAAAAATCCACAAAATCGTTTTGAATGATCGAAAAGTGAAGTTGCGTGAGTTAGCTGACATTGTAAAGATATCAAAAGAACTTGTTGGCTTTATATTGCATGAGCATTTGACTATGAGAAAGCTCTGCTCGAAGTGGGTGCCGCGTTTGCTCACTGTTCGCCAAAAACAAGAACGTGTTGATGTTTCTGAGCAGTGTTTGGCCATGTTTAAACGTAACAAACCGGAATTTTTGCGTCGATATGTGACAATGGATGAAACATGGATCCATCACTTCACTCCGGAATCAAAACGATCGTCATCTGAGTGGACAGCAACTGGTGAACCTCGTCCAAAGCGACCGAAAGCACAACAATCGGCTGGAAAGGTTATGGCCTCGGTATTTTGGGATGTGCGTGGTGTAATATTCATCGACTATCTTGAGAAGGGAAATACCATCAACAGTGAATATTATATAGCGTTATTGGAGCGTTTGAAGGCCGAAATTGCAAAGAAACGACCGCATATGGCAAAGAAAAAAATTTTGTTTCATCAAGACAACGCACTGTATCACAAGTCAATCAAAACAATGGCAAAACTACATGAATTGAACTTCGAATTGCTCCCACATCCACCGTATTCGCCAGATTTGGCTCCCAGAGACTACTGGCTGTTTGCAGACCTAAAAAAAATGCTTGCCGGTAAGAAATTTCGCTCGAATGAAGAGGTTATCGCTGAAACTGAGTCCTATTTTGAGGCAAAAGATAAATCGTTCTACAAAAGTGGTATTGAAATGTTAGAGCGGCGCTGGAATGATTGCGTTGTTCTTGATGGAAATTACGTTGATGAATAAAGCTAATTTTGAACAAAAAAAAACCATGTTTTCTTTGTTAGGCCTGGGACTTTTCAGCCCATGTGTTAGAGTAGAATTTATTAAAGTGACAATTTAAAATTGACCTTTAACAAAAATACAGTTTTAAGATAATTCCAAAGAAGACAAAAGTTAACTGGGGGTTAAAAATTTTAACATATAAGATTCTATGGTCCATCTTAAAGAAATCACACTGTATACCTATTTAGATAAATAATAAATGAAGAGTACATGGGAGTAACAATCTAAATAAGTCACAACTTTATGTTTGTGAGTATTAATGCAATTTTAAAATTTAGCCTCTCATTTAACACAATGTATTTTCAAGTGAATCAAAAGTCCATTTTGGGGTGATTTTATGTCATGCAAGGACAAAAATCTTTAAACAGTACTTTTTTTGTATTTTTCAAATTTTGTCACAACAGAAAATATCAAAAACATTCCTAGTATTTTCAGGGAAAATATATTTTAAAATCCTATTGTGGCAAAAAGTTCATAAAGCTACATTGTAAACAAAATAATAAAACTTTGATAACAAATGAAAGTGGTCTACCAAATTGAATTTACAAATAGGTTATCAGCAAAGCTATTATACAGTCATTTAAATGTGTTAAATACTGCAGTGAAAAGAAAGCTGATATTGTTTGCTACTTAATAATACAAAATGCAATTAAATGGTAATGCAAACTATATTATAACGTGATTACAAATAATTGAAGTTTTATGATTATAATACAATGAGCCAAGAAACAAATATTTCTTTTATCATAAAATGTCATATCAAGTCAGACAAAAATATCCACAACCATCTACTGTTTCAACAGGTTTGCTAACAATTAAGACTTCCTAGAAAAGATTGATTGCCAACATATTATGCAGGAAGAGCCACAAAACAAAAGGTTTCTTAATCAATAATAATTTAATATTTTTTCTTCAAGCACAATTCACAAATGCTTTTCAAGCACTTTACATATTGCACATGCATTAAAAATACATTAATAAATATTAATTTTTTCCATTTTATTTAATTATTAACCATTAAAATAAATGACTGCAATCATGTAAAGCAATAAAGATTTTATTGGATTTCAATGTTGTGACGTACAAAATGAATGGTTGCCCTTATAAGCAAAATAAAAATTTGTTTATCACCTTTATAAATACATTAAGTTTTTTTAATGGGGACAATATTATTGATTCAGGAAATTATATCTTCTTTTTTTACTATTCTGATGTCTAACTTCTGCAGCACTTAAAGAATCATAATCTTTTTGTTTTTCTTATGATTAATGCTTATCCCTACGTTTATTTACATTTAAACATCTGGCCTAGATTAACTACCTTTTACATAAATAAATTTTCATGCATTCAAATTCAAATTATCAATTACGTTATATTCACTGACCTGATTGATTTGCACTTCGAAATGCATAGTCCAACAGTCTTTGCAAAACAGATGAGCACAGGATAAGCTAAAAAACTTATCACTTATTTGTGGTGTGACGCAAACAGGGCATGTCATGTAACGAGAACAATTGTTAGTTGTTGGTGGTACTGTTGACGGTTTTACTCGTGAGCTAATCAGCAAGTGATCAGGATTGCCTCTGTATTTTGCTACAATAACTGCGACAGCCCACCCATGTGAGTGCAATAAAACCTAAACATCAAAATCAGGTGCGTTAAACATTAACATAATAAGTTGATAATTATAATATAAAATTTACTTTTGCAAGAGAAGGAGTAATTTGAAGATTGTTACTTAAAACTTCAACAGTTTCATTTAATAAACGCTCCACTTGTTCCTCTGTAAGGCATTCATATTCGAAATATTCGGGATCTGTTTTACTGGGATCTATTTGTTCAATGTCGTTGTCATCAGCTGTATTATAGTAATCATAATCATCAAAACAATCATTATCAGAGCATTCCATATCAGAATCTCCATCCTGAGACACAGTATTCATAGTTTCTTCCATTTTTAGTTTGCTACACTTTTACTTGGTTTTTGTGAAATTAGTTTTGTGTTACAATTACAATAGCATTAAAATTAATAATTAGAAGATTTCGATCAATCATTTTAATTAATGTCACCTGACGTCTGATAGTAATCGTACATATTTACTATTATTTGTCAGCAGCTGACGACCACCACTCTACTACCATTAGTATAACATCAACTCAGCTGCGGCGTTACAGGAACCTGTAGTTTATAAGAATACGATAGTATTGCTCGAAATTTAAAATCGTTTTGATGTCTATATTTTATTTTCGAAAATACTATCTAGGACTAGTTAATAGTAGGTAAGATTGCTTGGAGAGGTTTCTACTAAATTAAGCTTTTCCTTAGAAGTGAATCAAACTGACTCCCTCCCTTATTAATTACGTAAGTTAAATATAAATGGCAACTTGAAAGATAAAGTTTGTAGTACCCTGTATATAAAGGCATGTCTGCTAAGTATTGTAGTTCTGCTTTCACGCATTTTGTGACGTTTTTAATATGGCGTCAAGTTCTTAATTTGATGTAAAATAAGATTTTATGTGTTGATTTTAATTGCAATTATAATCAAAAATAATCAGCATGAACAATAAATCTACGCGTAGACGAAAAATAAAATTTCGTTTTGAAGATTTTGTTATATAATTTAAAAGTGAGCTCCTATGTTCAAGATTACATAAACAAAGTAAGGACTATTACTTTTCTGCAACTTTTCTCTGAAAATTAATTTTTACGGGGGACATTTCATTTATTAAATGACAACAAAAAAATACATTCAATATCAGCTGATCGAAAATAAAAGACGTTCGTGATAAGATGCACTGATGTTATTTATTTTTCAGGGCAAAATCTGGTTTTCTGACAATAAAAGGAAATTACAGCTGTAGGTAAGTTGTGAAAAATTAATTGCTAGTCTATTTCTAGTAAATCATTCTGTAAAATTACGTCTGATTCGTATAGAAAATTGAATATTTATCTGTGGTACAAAAGATTTGTGGTTATTCTATTATTAATATTCAGAAATTATTTATAAAAATTTCTTTAAATATTCTCCATTTTTAAAAATTGCATTTATAAATATCACAATTTTACTTTTTTTATGAACTTATGTGCTGTACTTATTTTTTAGTATATTTTATATTTTATATTGAATATTTATATTTTTAATATTGTAGGCACATAGAAAATAAATAAAGTTTAGTATTTCAAGATTGTATTAAGTTTATCTATTTAGAGTGATATACTGATTGGAAAATGATCCTTTTTATATAAATATAGCTTTGATCGAAGTAGTATAAAATTATGATTTACATTACTGTAGTTTTCTTTATTATCAAGTACTATAATCTTAACTGGTTTAATAGTTACTTAGTCCAGAAATTCCTCATTACTATGGATTTATAATCAGTTGGGAACTTGTTTATTGTTTTCTTTGGTTTCAATTTATTATGACTAATAATTATATGTGTTGCGTTTTCTAGAAAACTTGTTGCCTGAAATCAAAATTAAACACTAAGGTATAACTAATTTATAATTAAAACATTTGCTGTAACTTTATTAAATATTTCTAAAACCAACTAACACAAAATCAATAGCAAATATAGCACTAAACATAACCTTTTTTGGTGTATATTACCTGTGTAGAATATTGTAGAACATGTAAGTTTATTCGATTATTTTATTTCATTTTTATGTTTCTAATTTTTTCGTCTTTTTAACTACCATCTCCAGAACATCAAATCTTTCTCGTATTAATTTATTTTCCCTAATAGGGATGTTAGATTTCAAGTAACTTTTTTAAGACAATGCTTTTAAAAACTATTATAGTCTCTAACACCCAGATTATTAATAGTTTGGAAGAATATTGCAAAACTTAGAAGTTTTGTATACTTTATTAGTTGAATTAATTAATCAAAGTTTATATAAACATGATAAGAATCTATGTATATACAATATGTGACTAAATGTTTTGTCTATGATGAAATATGTTGCCAACTTTTATATGGCATTCTTATTTGGATTATTTTTCTACCGATAACTTATAAAGGTAAAACATTTATTAAAGGTTGCATTCTCCCAAGTATTTCCAATTTTATTTTTCATCTTGCTTACTACTACAACAGTGGAATATGCTATTAAACGTATTTTTGTATTAAAAAACAGTTTTTTACTGTTAGTGCAGCCTATTTATTTATTATTTTTGCTATTTATGATTTTCCATCTTGTCTTTTGCTTCATCTTTTGTTTATTTCTACTTTGATTTTCTTTCTTTTTTTTTGTTAGTCATAAATCCCTTGTATCATTTCAATTTTTGTTTTAATCTCTCATTTTATTTTTCACTATTTCTAACAACTTTATCTTATCGGCTGAGTTTTATGTTTATAGATTTTATTGTTATCACCTTTGAGAAGATTTTACATGAAGAAAATATCAATGTATCTATTATGAAGCACACTGTATATTGTTTACAGTAGATTATACAGGGTATTTTTTATAGAATTCAGAGTAGCCTGTGGTTTAAGTTCATTGTTACAGCGTACAAAAAATATGCAGTGTGATTAAGTCATGGCCTACTCTGAATTCTATAATAAAAAAATTTACTGTAGTATTCAAACTGTACATTTTATAAGACAAAAGCATTTTTTCAGTTATTTTCTTGAAGTCTAACAACAATATTCTTGGGCTTAGAAATTTTAAAACCCTATACAGTATTATTTGGAAAGAAATCAAAGAATTTAAAAATTTCTTAGCTTCTTGTTGCTTTTAAAATGTCTGTCATTTTGTTTATTTGAAATGACACTAATCCTTAAAAATAATATTCATTTAAAAATAACTATCTTAGCAAAGTACTTTGAAAAGCTTTAACCTATAACAATCTTTTTTGAAAGATAAACAAAAGCTGTCATTTAAAATGTACAGTTAAGTCAAAGAACTAGTTAATGCGGATAAAACTTCTATTCTTGCTAAAAGTGCCTGACTTGTTGAATGTACTTTTTATTTATTTATTCTATTTTTTTTCTTATCAGATTTGTGTTCATTACATTATAAATATTACGTAAAGAGAGACAAAACTAAAGATGAAAAAGATAGATCTGGAAAAGACAAGGAAATTTTTTGATTGCATAAATGAATATTGAAATATTAAAGATTAATGTTAAAGTATCTTTGTAAATCATTTTATCAAGTTTATTCTAATTCTTTGTTGCAAACTATTATTACAGCAATTGTATCTATAGCTACTATCTTTCGGATAGAGTTACTAAGAGACAGAAAGACAGTCCCTAAATAATGATCACCCATCTTGTTATTAGTGGAGGCAGCATACATGAGAATACTACATTTAGCGATACAAACATGAGACTTGGCATATGCTTGTCTATAATACCGATATAAATAATATGAGCTGCAATGCTTTTCAAAATGTAGCTATAATAGCTTCAGCCCTGCATAGAATCTCAAATATGGGGTAATCTAATAAGAATTAGGCAAGTTAAAGGCGTTTTGGATTTGTTTTATGCATTTAAAGTTAGATGACAGGGGTGGAAGTTGAGTGTGGGCAGAGTGTGGTCAAGACTTAATGTATCCAGTTGAAACTAATGACAAATAAGGTTTAATACATTTTAACAATGTTACATCATCCTTGTAAACTGACTGAAGTGATTCCAAAATCTTTTCTCATTTCGTCTGTTGTTCTTTTACAAACTTCTCAAATGCATTAAAGATTACACATTGCTTCAGACAAAATAGTCCAGGGTTGTGAAATTGCCAGGAATGCAGAATTTACATCAGAATATGATATCTACTCTTTAAAAGCTGAATGTTGCCTAGAATTTCTGCAATTTAATGCACTGGCAGGTATTTTGCTTGCCACCACTGTCACAGAAAATCTACTATTTAAGAGCCCTTGCTCTGTTTTAGCGTAAAAAAGAGAAGACCACTGAAAGCACTACAACATTAGAATCTGTGAAGTGAATCAAAACAGATTGTTCTCCATGTGCTACCGTGTCTCTGTCCGCCTCTTTTGGGATAGAACAAGAATGTCTTGCAATAGACTGAATAATTTCGCCGATATTCGTTACAACTTCGGAGCATAGCCAGCTTTAGCAGACCAGTTCTTTCTTATTTTCAGAGTTCCTGAGAAAGTCATTTTAATTTTGCGAAAATATTGTTCATCACGAATACTTGTTGAATGAATTGAATTTTAAGAAAAGCATTCTATAATATGAGGAGGAAGCGAAGTTGTGAAGGAAGACCGAACTTACCAAAAAGGTATACATATAACCATATTCTGTAGCAATATATCATTTTTGTAGATATTTAATACAAATATCTATCCCAAAAATGATTTATATGAAAATTGTTTCTGGTAGTTGACATAGTTATTTAGTACAATGTTTTTAACATTAATTAATAGTTCTGACAATTATAAATAAAAACATATAGAATATATTCGTTTTTATATGTAATTGGCCTCATAACTCAGTTCGTAGAGCTTTGGTCTAGTTGACCAGAGGTCGCAGGTTTGAATTCTGTCCATAGCCAAAAATTTTCCATATGTATTTAAGAATTAGTATTTAATCTAGTAATAATTATAGTTATTTAGATTTAGAATTCAATACAATCTGCATTTTGATAAAAATGGACTAGGGAGGTTTTTCTGAGAAACCCTTCTTCTTTTTATATTTGTAGATATTGCTTTAAAATGTTCTAGACACTTCTTATTTAACTTAAAATATACAGAAACTACTCATTGTTTGATAAAATTGTCCATAGTTGGAATTCTATGCAGTGAAAACCCAGTTTTTGCTTTTTGTGTCGATTTTAAAAAATACTGTAGTCATATCTGTTAAAATGTATTCTAAATAAGTATGCTGATGTCTCATGCTTGTTTGTATCATCAAGTGCAGTATTTGGATGGTCTTCAACATGTGTTACCTCCATTATATTATAACCATTGCCAAGTTAAGATATCTATCATCAGAATGATTAGATTACCTTCGCTTATTATGAATTAGCTGAAACATTTACCTTTTGCTTCGAGATGCCATCTTGATTTATTCAACATGTACAAGTTTTTGTCATACAGTTTTAGAAAGCATTTTGGTTTTTGGTTTTTGGTTTATTTAACCAGAAATCCTTTTGATGAGAGAAATAAAAACAAATCAATTAAAAATGTAACCTAATAAACTAACCTTACCTTGGCTAGGTGTTAGACTGTCTTTCCAGCCCACTGTGCTTAGTTTGATCACTTGTGATGTCAAGATAAAAGACATTATTTATTATTATGAAGAAAAATCAAGGGAAATTGAAAAGATTTCAAGCAAAAAAGTTTCTTAAGATCCAGGTGTTATTCAAGTTCTAGACTCACCATTGGGATCTCAGAAACTAAAAGATACAAAGTCTGTTAAGTTAGGGCAAAGTTGCATATTTAATGGTCAATACTAATTCACAACTTCTTTATAATTAGAAATTGTTAAAATTGGCAAAAACTTTTTACAGATTTTTTGATTAAATTGGGTTCTGTTATGATTTGATAGCAAACTTTATGTCGACTAGATCTTAGATCTTTAGAACTCAATTTGCTAACAAAAGTACTAACAACAAACTTTAATAAAGCTAGATATATTGCATTGCATGATTGTTTATTTAAATTAACAATTAAATAGTCAATTTCTGCATAATAAATGATTTTTCGACACTTCGAGGATTACTTAATATCCGTACTGAACAAATGTTTATTGCAACAAGAACTTCTAATAGGACATAAAAGTTTCTTGATTCTTCCAGGGTTGTATTGAAAGTTGTATACAAGTTTCAATAATGTACCACAGTATGGTTTGAATAACAACAGAGAGAAATATAGATTGAATGGTTTTGTTCAAATTTGAACATTTTGCCACACATACTAAACAACATTAAGCTACTTATTAAGTAGATGTCAATGCTGACATAAGGCAAAAACAAAAGATAAATCATCTTTCAGTCAGGATGCTACCTCAGAAATGTAAAATAAGCAAAAAAGATCATGACTATTTACAAAAAGTGGTGTCTTAAAATACCAAGACTTAGAGATGTAAATCCAACTAGGTAGACTTACTAGTAAGATGCTAAGAAAATGAACAATAATCCATACACACAACAGTTCTCAGGTTGTCAAAACTCTCGGAAGAAGAGAAGATACCCCTTGGAAATAAAAGTTCTCAAGACACAGCTAATGATTAAATGTGATAATTTATACTTGAACAGAAGTAACCAGATTGCAAAGATAATACAGTGTGTCCTATTTTCGATGTATTCACAAAGTATCTCATTTATTATTAGAGAAAGAGGAAAGGGATTTGCACCATATTACTCTAATTTGTCAAGCAGTTGGCATTTTCGTCCTTTTTGTAATTAAACTTGTGAGATGAAATTATCATGGTTTAAATGATTTTTGTTAAAATCGAGAAAATTTTTATCTTGTAGGATTGTTAGATTGAAAGTGCTATAACTTGAAAATGAAGACCTGGGGGGGGGGGTATTTTGTTATAGTTTAGCTTTTGCTTAGATTTATTACATTTTACTCTTGTAACATTATTCCTTAAAGTATTGTAAAATGATAGTATTGTTTTGAAATTGCTATGAAAGATATTTGCTAAATAATACAAGTAAATGGCAATGCTGACTGGAGATTCGCAACAAGCGACACTTAATTTCTCAGCAATTAAAGCTATAATGGAAATTTTAAATCGATAATATTTGTATAAAATATTCACACATCTTTTAAGATCTTATCAAACTACTAATGAAAGAAAAGCATTAAAAATTAATAAATATTGACTTTTTTTTGCATAACCTCTCACAAAGTCATTAATACCAAA
This sequence comes from Ignelater luminosus, assembly GCA_011009095.1. NCBI lineage: Eukaryota > Metazoa > Arthropoda > Insecta > Coleoptera > Elateridae > Ignelater > Ignelater luminosus. The sequence goes on from VTPC01090611.1 coordinate 77,708, forward strand.
AAGTATCGAATTTGACTGGTTTTTAATGGAGTTAACTTTTAGTAATCCATTTAAATTTACATCTAAAGGATAATGTCACAATTACTGTAAGAGTAAGATATTTTTTATTGTGCCTTCTATGATAGCGTCGTACTCAAATAACAATTGCTACAAATACTAAAATGGAAATGATTTTGTTGCTATTTTGTTATCCATCACTTTGACCCATACAACAGAAACTGTAGTAACTCAAAATTTGCATTTGTTTTATCTTTAGATGGTCTTTACAAAATTCTATTAATTGTTTAAAAACAATTAGAAAATCAAATACACAAATTTATTTTAAGTTATGTATCTTTACATTGAGTTAAATATCACGCAAAATTTTCAACGGCCATTTTTTGTTACTATAATTTTCATTGCATCGGTCAAATTGATAGTATAAATAAATGTATTGATTATCTTTAATTAATTATAAAATTCAAATGATTTCCAATAGCGATAAAAGTAGGTACATATTAAGTAAATGATTACTAAAAATCCAATATGAGAATGTAGATATTAAGTACACATTAAAATGTACTATTGCTCACAATTAGTACAGAACAGGTGTTTCAAAAGTCTCAAAATCAAGCATGGCTATGAATTATGAAACTTATTTGAATTTCCTTATAAAATAATTGCTGTCATTGAGTTGTTGCATTTTTTATTCTAGTTGGATTAAGCTTAATTACAGGAATCTTTAGTCTTTTTTATTAAACTTTATTTCTTTTAATCTGTTGTGATCATCTGATGATGCTTGTAAATGTTTAATGACTTTCTTTTTAAGTTTACGTTTGTTAAGGTTCTAGGATATTAACTTTGAAGAATTGGTTCTTTCCACCTACCTTCTAGTTGCAATTATTATTATTAAATTTTGAATGCCACCACACTCTTAGGCATCTTACAGTTAGTGAAAAGGATAAGCAGTAAATGTGTGTGTGTAATAGAAGTTCTCTTAGTTTTCATTTGATTTTTGTCAACTCGAGTGCTACTTTGCTTATTGTATATCATCTATAAGTTGGGGAGCAAGTCTACCTTCTATCAGGTGACTAAAAACAACTAAGAAATACCTTAAGCTAAAAGACTACAGTAGTATTGCTCTTCTTATCAATGGAATATCTTAGTTTGCATGTTTTTATATTTTTTAAGCTTAGCTCCAACTTAGAGATTAAAACTGCACCTTCATGTATAAGCATCATTGTTTGCTAGAGCATTGTTTTTTAAAACATATTTCATTGCCTTGTAAGTTAAATGTAAGTACTAATAGATTATATAAGTATAAAACTAAGTAACCTATAGAAACCTAATTGACTTGAAATAATCAGCAAAAAGAAGTCCATCAAAATTCTGGATTAAAATTCATCAAGCATCAATACCATATTATACAAAAAATAACTACCAACCTAGAATATCAAGTGTATAAGTAAAAGATTGTAATAACCCATTTTTTGAAAAGGAACAAAGAAACAGTTTCTTTTTGTAAAATGTGATTTGTTTTAAACCATGTGCCGGTCCAGAAAATGAAGTTTCTTCTGGCAAAATGCACATTAGTACAGAATGATTCTTAACTTCTTTTTTTCCCTTTTAAAGGATAGTAGACGGGCATAAAAGAAACCAATCTACATTAAATTACATGAACAAAAGTCATATAGTTTCAGATCCAAGATTGGACACATGCTTGAAGATGACCTCCCTGCCGAGAGGTTTGCTCAGCATTGTGTATTCTCTGCAACAGTTGTTCTTCGGTAGCAATCTGTTCTTGATAAACCAATGATTTCATATGCCCCCATAAATAAAAATCTACCATATTTAAATAAAAATAAAATAAATAGAAACCACATACTGAAACATCTTTTAGCAGCTCTGCAAGGTCATTTTGCAAAAAATTTAAATACACTCTCCCACTCATTCAGTTGGGCAAGATAAATAGACCTATTAGCATACCATATACAATTCCAGCAAGAACATTGATTGAAAATCTCTGCTGATAATTGGACCTGTGTATGATGTGAGGGTTTTCTACATCCCAGTAATGCATATTGCAGAAGGTGGATTCATCACAAACCAATACATTCATTGGAAAGTTGACATTCCTCAAATTCTGTTCCAAGAGTCATTCACAAAATTGAACACGGTGTTCATAGTCCGTTGATGCTAGAGGTTGTACGCGCTGCACATGGTACGGGTACAGTAACTCTTCATACATCGTCTGCCAAACAGTAGATTGTGAGGTATTGACTTCCTAGCAATTTGGCACATGCTTAAAGTGGGATCTTCTTCAATTAAATTCATAATTTCATCATCAATAGCTTTCCTGTTTGCTCGAGGGCCTCCTTCACGTTCTTGTCATGACTGCAGTTCGTCCGAAATACGTTGGAGGTTGTAGGATGCCTTCTATTGAGAAAACTCTCTGCATACGATCGTGCAGCTCTTGCAGCATTTTGTAGTGCTTCACCGTAAATTATTATCATATCTACAAATTCTTCATTTCTATACATTCTTCAATTCAGCACAAAATGGAAAACTATGGAAGATGGTTTAAGCAATTACCAACCTTTGGCACTATGTAAGGGGTACAAGATGATGAAATTAAACAAGTAAGTATTCTTTTTTCATAAGTAAGTAAAACATTTAAAATGACAGAACGTCACTCAGACAAGTTTTGCTCGAATGTCAAAAGCGATTACAAAGTTAGCTACTTTGGAGCCAGAAATGGTCAAAACCAAAGTAGCTAGATGAATATGTTAGCAAAAACTTTCAGATATCAAATGGTGGATCCAATTATTTAAAGCTTTATATCTTCGAAACTACGCATATTTTGTTAATGCAATTTAACATAGATCAGTTTCTTTCATGCCCCCCTCTTACCCTTTAAGAGGAAAAAAACAAGTTGAGAATCACCCTGTATAGTGCACTCCATATCCAAACAGCATTTTGTTTAAAAAAAATTGTAATCCTCTCATACATAAATGAAAAGTTATGAATCTAAGAATATTAGATATAAAATAACAAACTATCAAAGATCTATAAAACTATTAAATAGATAGCAAGGACGTTTTAAATATTATTTTTTCACTTAGTTATCAATGTTTTACTAGTTTCCAAGATTTAAATTTTTCCATGACTAATATTAAATATATTGTTGCTTACAAAGTTACTATGTAATCACCTAATTACATGGATAAATATAGTATGCAGATATAACATGGTAAAATAAACAAATAATTCACTTTTGAAGCAACATAATAAAGTATGGTTGGGCAAGTCCAAAAATGTAAGTTAACAACTGTAAAATTTTAATTGCTAATTAATTATTTTGTTTTTTATTTTCTGAAATGTAAATTTTATTTCAAATAAAACTTTTTAACAACAATATAACATACATTTAGACATTCAATATTCTTTAATTATTTTGCTTCTACTACTACTATTAATAATTTATTTCACGATAATACTTTAAATTAGTATTAGTAATAAAGAAGCTTTTTTTTACTGACTATAGCAGAATATGTTGAAGACTAAACCAATAACATCAAATTTAAGTTGAAGACCATCAATATAAATAATCAGTGACGGTTCCTACTGAAAGGCCAATTTGATTGTGAAATTTTTAAAAAAAATCGAAGAAGCTCAATCATTTAAACAATCGATCGTTTACAATTTTATGAATGAAATACTTTGAAACAATGTGAAGAAATCATGTAACTCACATTACAAACTTTGAGCTCAAACGAAAATGCTTATTTGACTTCACCTAGTGGAATCCCTCGAGAAATAAACTATTTTGATTAGATATTACTGATTTTTGTCAAGAAATCAAATTTCAGAATTTTGACATTGTCTAGAAATATTTTTGTTTCTAAATTTTGAATAAAAATTTAAAAAATAAAAGAAATGAGGCAATTTTTTATTTTCAACTTCAGAGACCAGACCTTTCATTAAGAAATTCTTACTGTTTTACTTACCCAAAATCATTCCTACAAATTGGTAGTTCAGATTCTTTCAAAGCCACCTGCTGATATTAACGTGTTGATATGAACGTTAAAGTCTTTTAAGTTGAATATGTCCTAAAAAGTCAATTTCAGCAACTATGTTTTACTGCTATGAATAGAAGACAGGTGTAGTGGACTATCTTTAGCTTTTAGCAAAATATTTGTACTTCATTGCTCCATTTATAAGAGAGTCTTGAAACTTGTATTTATACTTTGCAGATTGATTGTTTTTGAAGATTTTGCAACTGTATGTATTAAAGCCAATGCTGATTTTCTCACAAGATTGTTTTGCACCTAAAATCAACATAGTTTTTGGTATGCAACTCTGAAACACTTGCAATTAACTACGCTAATATTATTAAAAGAAACTTTAATGAGTCATTCATCTTCAAGACTCTACTTTGTGATCTACTTTCTTAAGATGCTCCATATAATATGGGAATTGATGCAAAATACAAGCATCTTGATCTTCTTGTTTGATCTTATTATCACTATTATCTACTGTAACTACATTACATTTGCTGTAACTCGCTGCATATCTTACAATTAAAATACACTAGAAAACCTGAAAAAATCAAGAAACTTAATTTTTTAATAGTTTTGGCTCTAGGTATCCTATTTTGTTGTTTATTAGTGAATACCAGTATATTCTAACTTTCACTGCGGTTTTTATTTAATTTAGCTTAGGGGAAGCGTGGCGTTTACATATTTCATTCACGTCACGTTTTCACATTTTAATTATCTATAATACAAAAGCCGTCTTGGTGAGTTTGGAATTCATTTATTTTGATCGTCATTTCACGTCGGACAATTTGAGATTATGTTTAAAACAAACACGTAAGGTCTGTTTGTTTGTTCTGCTCTATATTGAACTCAGTTCGTAAAGATGACGTAATAAGTTTAAGGTAAGTAGTAAAAATGTATCAGTTAGAGAAGGCAGTATGAGTCATCAAAATGTCGCCATAGGCATATCACAAACAAAGCAAGACAGAAGAGTGAATTGCAAACACATGTGCAAACAGACGAACGTCACTGCAATGCGTAGCACACAATAATTTTGTGTTTCTGCTCCGATGAGTCACACTGCCTTCTCTAAGTAATACATTTTTACGTAAGTACGGTAGCTAACAAACGTTTCCAGTGCCGTGAACGGAAAGTCGGATGTCAGACTGCGTGTCGCGCGAAAATCACCGATGGTCTACCAGAGCTGGGTAGTAATTAATTACTTTATAATTTAAGTTACTAATTTAATTACTATTCCACAAAAAGTAATCAAATTAATTGAACATTTGACAACCAAAATTTTTAGAAAAATACAAAATAACTAGTTCTAACAGGTATATCACACATGCGCATCATTCCTTTTTAATCTTGGAAAAGGGCGAGTTGTTTCGTCTATTGTTATATAGTATATCCCCCTGTCTGTGTTGTCTTGTCTGTTTCCAAAAGTCTTTCAAGAAAGTTGAAATCTGTGGTTTAAATATCTGTGCAAGTACAAGGTAAATTGATACTTTTTGTAAATTATTAAGTCAGAAGCAAAGATAATGATAAGTTTAACTATAAGTTCGGTTCGGGGTAACGTAGCCTCTTATTTTAAGCCTCGTTCTTTTCGTAGCGGTCGGTCGTCAAGGCTAACCAAAACGCGACCATTCGTATTCGATTGAAAAATAATAACGTCATATAGCGACCTGGTTCTGCTTTGGTCTGTCAAAATCAGCAACCAACTCTGCTAGCTGGTCCCTCTGACTGGTACATACAGAGTGATTGCAATTGATTGTGGATAGTTTAGATTTGGCGCCAAAGTTTTTTTACGTGGTGGGTTGGCTATAGTACAGCATAGAGCCTTACGGAATCAGTAGTTTCACTTGTCGGCGGCTTTGATCTTTGTGTCCAAAATTTGTACTGCACATTGTCACCACGCGCAGCCCGCATAGAAGGTACGAAGCGTTAGTGCGGTTTTTGCAAGATTCAATACAACAATTGTACGCCACTGTTTACTGAATTTTGTTCTGTGCGCAGTCACCACGCGTCGAAAACCACGTAACAAAATTTTTATCTAAGTGAAACTACTGATTCCGTATAGGCTCTATGCTGTGGCTATAGTGAGTCAGCGTTCAGGGTCAGCCGGGGGTAAATTGTCAAATTACATATTTTGTTGTTATTTGCTATTATTATATTATACCTTGTAAACAACACAGACTTGACAGATTGCGGAAAGTAAACAAGTAGTGCCAACATGAAAATAATTTAAACATGGCGCCAAATTCAAACCATCCTCAATCAATTGCAATCACTCTGTACCTATCTTTCTCGTACTATTCTTTGTCTCTCCGGCTATTTTCAGATTATCAATGTTAGGATTTGTGTTCACGGTATCGGGCATGTGCGCGTTTATGTGAACGGCTATAAAACAATTATATGGTGCGGGTGCAAAATGCTGTGCATTTGGTAACAATAGGGATCTCAGTGTGTCGCCCGTTTGAATCTTTTGTAAAAGGCGTTGGTGTCAGCGTGACGTCGAGTGCACGGACATTCTCTTAAGGACAGTTAAGAATTTCCGGTACTTAGTGTTAAGCAATGTATGCCGCCCTTTGTAGGAATCGATGCCATATGTGTAAGGGACGAAAAAATAGGCGTGCACAGTGGACAGAAATGCAAGTGGGCAGCTTTGTTTAGATGGTTAATTTTAGTTTTTCAGTAGCATTTAAGATAGTTAGTTAAAAGACACAGGACGAACAAGTCCAGTTCGCTGTAATCTTCTTTGTAATTGTTGGAAAATAAATGTAAATAGTTTAAAAAGGGAAAGTGTTTTTATGTATCAAAAAATACAGAACAAAAGTTTTAAGAAATTCATCAATCAACATAATCTCTAAATGAAAATAAATACTAACTTGAATGTTACTGCTTCCAGTTGAGAATTGTTTAATGTATGTATACAAAATGTCTGGAAGATTCACCTGTGTTATCTCATAAATTATAGTTAATGCAAAATATGGAAATTAATAGTTCACGAGACTTTAAAAGGTTTTGTTTTGAAGATTACTTTTAGGTCTTTCCAAAACAGATACTGTAAGAAAAATTGATATTATAATTATAGACAGATCTATTGGAAAAGCTGTTATCCATCTTACTAAACAGTTTGAAGATAATACAATGATGAAGAACCAACTAAAGTGAATGAAAAAACATGTTAAATATTATAGACAGATTCAGTGTGAAAGATATTTTTAATCATTTATTACAGACTTACTACCAGTAGTACAAAGAATTATTATTTAAACAATACTAAATTTAAATCAAAATACAATTTGAGGTTAGGTACCACGTGCTAATCATTAAACCAACCGCTATAGCGACGGGCGTGTTTGAATGGACCCGATGAGTTCTTGAAAAGCATACGTTATCTGTAGGTACCAGACACCGACCGCTGTCAAAAGATTCTGTCATTTTTATGTCAACCACACAGGACCATGACCAGGGACTACTAGCAAAAAAACACCGCGTCATTAGTGTTGTACATACATATGTATGATGTGATAAGAAAGGATTACGAATTACCCAGAATTACAGTTCATTTAATTACTTAAAATGTCAAACCGTGTAAGTACACAAGTTTTCATTTGAATATTGCCCTTTTTCGTTTGTCGTTCTGTTACTATCAGAACCTGATTTCGTGAATGAAGAGAATACATTTTTATCAATTTAATGAAGTTTGCATATCATAAAAAGTGTTACTACTGCAGTGTATTGTTGGAGGAAGGCAATAAAGATTGTAACGACTCAGATTAAACTGAGTTTGTTGATTCTTCTTCTAACCAAATTTGATATCAATTTTTGAGATAAAATCGTTAACAATTCTCTGTATTGCACAATTATATAATTTTAGCAACAAGTCTAGCTTGTAAAGTACCAATTTTCATGGAAGTATTCAGAATAAAACATAAGCAAAAACTTGTCAGTTTGCAAAAGAATTTTGTCGAGATATATGGACCTATTAGCCAAATTTAAAAGTGTTTAATAGTAGTGATTCTTTATTAAACTAGTATTATTGTTTAATTTACTTAATTAACAGTGGATTGACTTAAATACTCTCATAGTTTGCATTTATTTACATTTATAAATGTAACCATGTAAACAGACATTTTTTGGTACGGCTGAAACATTGTATAATTTCTTCTCAAATTTTTATTACGTGAAGTAGTTCTAAAACATTAAAATTATTTGTACTTAAAGATAGTATTGATGCTTTTAGAATAAGCATACTAATTAATTGTACTTAGAAGTGGATATAGTGAAAGATGTTGTATATATAATCTATAATTATATTTTCCGAGTTATTTTAAAATTGCATAAACAGAACTTTAAGCCAACAGCATGAAATGATTCACACAAATAAATTCTTGTGCGTATTTTTTAATTTTCATTTTAGAGATAAAATATAAGATTCTAGTTACTCTAATAATTGCTATAGATTTTATCGGGTATAGTAAAATTTCCTTTTAGTTTTTACCCGTTTTAAGGGAACTTCAGCTGTAGATGGTACAAATGATAAAAAGATCTGAAAAAACTTTTATTAAATTATTTTTATTGTAAAGTTTAAACCTTTTCCAACTATTAAAATAAAATAGAACAAAAGATAATTCAAAGATATAACATTCTTATTAGGGAAAGCTATTAAGATTATTAACTATATAATTAGTTAAATTTGTTAGGAATTCAAATACAAAGAGATATTAAGAATATACTATTTAATTTGGTATTTTATGAATGATTAATTTTATAATCAGACATTACAAATAATAGCTAATGTACCAAGTATTTAAACATCTAATAAATTAACTACGCTAATATGAAGCACATTTAAGTTATCTAATGTAAAGTGGTAGTCGTATTTGCTAATAATTATATTAGAAAGTGCTTTTTAAATATTTAAAAGAAAGTATTCGTTTGCAGAAAATGGCCCAATTACCAATTCAAAAACGAGGTCGTGGAAATAATGGTGGTGGTGAGCCTTCAAGTTCAGGCACAGCAACGGCTTCAACAAACCAATTGCCTATTATACCTACCAGCACAGGCACTTTGACTGATGAATTAGCAGCTCTTTTCGAATGCCCTGTGTGCTTCGAAATTGTCCTACCTCCAATTATGCAATGTCACGTTGGTCACCTTGTTTGCTCTAGCTGTCGTCCAAAACTTTCCTGTTGCCCTACGTGCCGTGGTACATTGGGTATGTATTTTTGCAATTCATTTAAAATGTATTTACTTGTATAATAGGATTTAATATTCATTTAAAAAATGACATGTTGATATTATTCTGCAATATTGAATATTGATATTTCTAAAAACTCAAAATCCAGCTACAAAAAAATCCCAAATTAAAAAAAACAATTAATGTTTAGAATAAAGCATTCCAATAGTTCTTTAAAGATTACATAACTTATATTTTTGTATATTTGTATAAACGTGCATCAAATATTCATCTAGTAACTAGAAGAAAATATTGTTTTTCACATGCTATAATTACTTATTACACAACTTTAATTTTTATGTGTACAGTCTATATTAGTATGCAGTATAATCAGTAATTGTTGCTTTCTACAATGATAATAATTATTATAATACTAATCTTGAGTAATTCATCTCTGCTTACGTGAGAGTGAAGACGTTAAACTTGCAGCACTCGGAAATACTACCTCTTAAGTATTTTAATAGAAACAACTAAAGCATCAGCTACTTTTACATGGTTAGATTAAGATAAAAAGTATTAAATAAGATTTCGATCTCGTTTTTATTTCTTACATCTAAAACTTATACCAGGGTTCACAAAATATGGAATCATAAATTTAATGATATTTTATTTCTAAAACAGGAACACATACATATACTAGACAGCTTTATTTCCGAAGAGCAATCCTTTTCGACAGCTAAAATAGGTGAGTTTTGGACTTGAAATTATGAGAAATCTTTTTTCTTTCTTTCTTTTTAATTCAAAACCTAAGGGTTTGACATGGCAACAGTCAGATTTTTATTAATTGTGCCAAACTCCTTAACACCAAAGGATGCAAAGCATGCATTCTTGGGTGGAGGATGCTGTTGATTTCTCTTCACGAAAGCAGACCTGGATATGTCGATGTTGAAGGCTCTTCTTTGCCAAGTATGGGAATTTAAGAAAGATGAAGATAAGAGGTAATTTATTTATGGAAATTTCTGTTCTGGCATTAAGTGAAACCATGGAAAAACTTTAGAGAACAGTTGGTGTTGTAACACTCGACTACACTGGTTGACTGGAAGTTAGGGAATCAAATTTCTTAATATTGTGGAATTTAGTACATATTGAACAGTTGATTTTATTATATTTACTTTAATCGTCTCAGATTTTTAACAGTCAAATAAAGCACCAACTATCCACAATACTTTTTATGCACTACAGATGTAATACAATAATACACATACAGCGACTCGTATATCTTGAAATAAAGTGATTGAAAAGGTAAGGTTTTTTTACAGACGGAATAGAATAGAATAAATGATTCATTTTCATAGGATGCATTGTTCTCAAGTAAAATTTAAATCTTCCAAGGTCAGCATTTAATATTTTTTGTTTTATAAAAACATTTGAGATATGAAATATGATATTCAGATAAATTTGCTGTGTAGCTGCTACTATAGAGACTCAACACTATGTATCTTCCAACACATGTTCATAATATTTTTTTTTCATTCTTTTGAACCTTAAATCTGCTCTTACAGTTTGACCTGTATGTTAGAACCAGTGTTGGGCAAATTTTAGTCACGATTAACTTGCAGGAAATTTAATAATAATTGCAGTTAGAAATTTAGTTGTTATTACAAAGACGAACAAGTAAATAATCATGATGATTAACAACTAAATTTTTAATTAATTGTGATTAAGATTTGCCCAACACTGGTTAAAATACAATTACCAATGCTAGTAAATGGTAAGCATATAACTACAATAGTGCTAATGGTGAGTGCAAGCTTTAAAGAAGTTCAGAAGCCAAGTAACTAAAAAATGAAGAATAAAAGAATTAGAATCAAATTTCCGAATGAAAAAATAATTTAATCTACTACATAAATAGTTGCAAGTTATATTTAATTATCCAAATTGGCACAAGAGGACAAGGGTGCAGTTGTCCAACAAATGAATAATAATAATCATCATGAACTGTAGTAGTATGGGCTTGTGTTGTGTTTAAACTTGCAAAACAAACTTTGGTTTGGAAATTGGAGAAAATGGAGAATGTAGTGTAGTTTTCTCAGTCTTTTCTTTCGAACTCCATACATAAGGTTTAAATATTGGCAAAAATTATCAACTAACAGGTGGCACTAGATTTTGTCAGAATGTATTAAAATAGTAGAAAAGAGGATGAACAGCAGCTGCAACCAATGTTACTTTACACCATTTGACTGTTTTTAATGATGTGGCAACATCAATGTATTTGTAGAGAAACTAATCTGAAATATTCGTTTGATTTGAAAAGCATGGTATAATGGTAGTTCTTTGTGTTAGAGAGAAAAATCTCATCAAAAGCACCCACTGCCGTTAGCTTGACAACCTCAGTGGAGGAAATCTGCAAATACTGCAACAGTGAACAGAACAATATTCTAGGTTTCCATATTTGTGATCTTTGCTATTGAAAAATCCATTATCATAATAGTGACATCTTATGTAATCTGATGTACCTAAAACAGGGTGAGTCAGACAGATTTCACACCTTTTCCTTCATTGCTTTCTTTTTAATGAATAAAAAAAATTCAATAACATAATTTAAACTCCCTGAACTTCTGTGGAAGACATCCCTATGAAATCATTTTTGTACCTTAATTAAGTTTATCCGGACTGACCACAATTTTCAATTTTCTTCACAAAATATTTGCAGGTGTTAACATGTTTTACAGATTTTTCCATAATTCTTCTTTCCTTTTATCAAACAGAAAATTTTGAAAACATAATAAATTTGTATGTATACCATATATTGTCGATTTGACTATGCTTTTCAGTTATCATTCAGTTTGTTTGAGATGATACTGGCATTCGGAGGAAATTTCGATATTCTTTTGGAGCCTTTTCCAGCAAAACAGGGTCGTAGGTAAAATTCGTATTTTTTCAAATAGGTGCAATCTTCTTAACTTAAGGAACAATAAAACAATTACAAGCTAACTCTGACATGCCAGGTAAACACAAAGTCCCATATTCGGATTTCTCAGCTTTTCAAGATAAATTAAGGAAATAAATTTGTTTTTTAAAACTTTTTGAACATGAAATAGTTAGACAAACCAAATAGATAGCTGTCAAAACACATTTCCTATGAAAACAAGTCTCTAACAAAAGCAAATGCTGTTTAACAAAACATAAAAGTGTTAAGCACTTTATTTTCTCATAAAAAGGTTGAGCCTATTTGAAAAAGATCATACTAGAAGTCCTCCCAGCTTTATTTTTGCAGGTCTGAACCATGTCCAAAATCACCCCGAAAAATATAAATGTGTATATGCAATTCTGAAAGTAGTGTCAAGAAGTTTTAAAATGCACAGCTATTCTTAATACTCGTACACAACTAATGGTCTTAACAGCACAAAAACTGAACAAACTACGAGTTTGCATTTTTTACAAAAATTTTATTTATGCTTTTTAAATTTTATTGTTTACGATACATCATTAAATCCCTCCTATAAACCAAATGTTTCTTGTAGCATAAGGTATCAGTGTCCAAACTTGTCTCAATTGTGTGAACTCACCCCCTTTTATGGTAATTAATGTAAGAAAAGCACTGCTGTAATTTAAAATACTACATAAAGTAATATAGATTGTCGTTTGTTTTTAATAACTTAAAAGGTATTTAATATTTCTGCATCAGAGTGTATTAATCAATTGATAATATTTTTACTAGACTATCCAATAATGTAAGAATTACAATAAATTGTGAAATACAGCAATATTTTCTTCTACTATTAGTAACTTTTTTATTTCATTAATATTAATTAACAAAATATACAGAGTAACCATCACATTACCTTTTTCCACCTCAATACCAATCTAAAATCTTGCAAATATGGTATTATCTGAACAAAGTATCTTATATTAATTTAAAAACTAACAAAACACAGTGGTATTAGAGAATTAGTTAACTTGATGCTGCTTGATATAATAATTATGTTCGTAACCTAAACACTTTAATTTCTAGTTTTTCATTCCTTTTTTTTTACAGGAAACATTCGTAATTTAGCTATGGAGAAGGTAGCAAATAATTTGATGTTCCCTTGCAAACATAAGCAGACTGGTTGTCGTGTATCTCTTGGTTTGAATGAAAAGGCTGAACATGAAGAAGTGTGTGAATTTCGCCCATACAGTTGCCCTTGTCCTGGAGCTTCATGTTCTTGGCAGGTAAGTCTTGATATAAATAGTAGATTTCATATTGTACACTAGCCCATAACTATTTATTTTATCACATATAATTTTTTGCAACACCCAGGGTCAGTTAGAAAAAGTGATGGTGCATCTGCAGCATGCGCATAAGAATATAACAACCTTAAATGGAGAAGACATTGTGTTCCTTGCCACTGATATCAATTTACCTGGAGCAGTAGACTGGGTTATGATGCAAAGTTGCTTTGGACATCATTTCATGCTAGTCCTTGAAAAACAAGAAAAGTGTGATGGTCATACTCAGTTCTTTGCTATTGTACAGTTAATTGGGTCTCGTAAACAAGCTGAACATTTTGCTTATCGGTAAGTTTTTTTTTTTTTAATTTAAATTCTAACCTTTTTTTTTCTTTATGGGAAGTAACATGGTTAAATTCATAACAAACCGTAAAACAAAAATATATAGTTTCTAGATTTTACTTGTTTCTCTGTGTACTGAAGGGAGAAAAATCAGCTCAGTTACAAATTGTATTATAAAGGTCCATACAAGAAAGAGATTAACTAAATCAAAAACTGAGAACAAGAGGAAGTAAAGAATAAACAAGTTTTCTTTCATTTAGGACACACCATGAATAATCTCATACTACTTTACCTAAAATTGCCATATACAGAAGTTTTGGACAAGACTGTTTGAGAACTACTGACTTTCATTCTAAGATTATTTCAGTAATTGTTTTTATATGTGCCTACACTACAGTGTTTACAATATGTGTCTGAATTTAGGTTAGAACCATGAATATTTTACAGTTGTTTTTTACTGTTGCGTCTGTAGCATGGTCAAATAATGAAATAAATTGTTTAATTATATTATTGTTTTATTACAGTAGCAGTTCAAAAGAAAACAGAAATTTCTATTTTAACTTTTATTTATCATAATATCAAAATGCTTTTGAAATTCTGACTTTTCTCAAAATTTAGTAAACATGAAAAACATTACATAAACTGATTGTACATTACCGGTACATACTCAGATTTAATTACCATGAATTAAGAATAACCCTGTATATGGCCAGAATGATATAAATTAATCACCCAAATGAGTTTGAGGGATTATATTGAATAGAATTTTAAATCTGGTTGCTATCTTATTTTATAATCAAATAATAATGTGTGCCTTTTTTCATTTCAATATTATTTGTCTATTTATCAAGATACATTACATCTAAAGAAGAGTGAACAGCATAACCTCACAATTAGCATTTGTATATCCCAGATTCAAATCCCTGGGCTGACTGTTGTTACTAAGGTTTTCCATGAATTCACTTTGTGATTATAACTAATACTAATCATTTAACTAAAAGTTAATGTTTTTCTTTCCTACTATATGGGACTCATGCGAGGCATTTATGAAAACTGTACTAAATTGTAGTATCAGTAATTGCAAAACGTGATCTAAAATTAGACTTAGCTACAGAATTCATCAATTGGATGCAGAAATGACTGATAAATGTTCAACTTAGCCTCGGAATTTTAGTGGGACATGTTCAGATTGCATACAAAGCATGAAAGAAAGTTTTTGTTTGATGATGTTACAAAATAATTTATAGAAAACTGTAATTTTGCATTAACATACATGGTGGACATCAAAAGGAAGTGCTCTGTGACTTACAAGGAGATTTAGAGCACTCATTTTGACCAAACACACATTTATAACAGTTTAGATCATTACGATGATCAGTAGACTTTTGAAGTTGTAATATTTATGGTTAGATGAATTTCTACCATTACCACAGCATCTCTAAATTCTTGAAATATTGCATTTGCCATAAGTCGGTTGATTGTCAAATGAACCGATAGATACCAATCGATAGAACTTTTGTAAACACCTAAAGCCAGCCTACATTATACAGGTTGTTCCAACAATCTGTAGGCAGAGGATATTCGTAAGAATATCAAAAGACATCACAAAGGAAAGTTGTACAAAATGATTACTTCTATAATCTGTTTTTACTATACAAAGTATGTCATAAAATTCATGTAGCCATTTAAAGTTGTATTATTTAGAGAAGAGGTATGCTCAAGGTTGTGTGTACAATGCGCAGTAGCATAGATGAATCAAAGTTCACGCAGAAGGGGAGATTGATAGTCAGCTATGCGGCGAGGCAGAGGCATCGATTTATTTCGTAATTATTGTAATTTTTTTATTTATGAATGAATTTTCATAAAATTGTAAATATGCAAAATATACTGGATGTCCCATTCAAAATAAGAAAGTTGATATCATTGCAGCTAAAACTGAAAGTGATCTCAAAGAATTGCATTTATTAATGATAATTTATATTCTAAATTTTATTAAGATTCATTCATAAATGAAAAGAATTATACATCTGTATGTATGGCCTTGTTCACCCTGTATAGTAGTCTCTCCATGTTTCCAGTATGTCCTCTAATTCTGTCTCGATTTGACCGTTTCTATCTTTTATATTTATGACCTCTTTCTTTCTTCTTAGGTTTCTAATATTATTCCATAATTCCCTGTTGTTTTTCCTTATAAGTCATTCTTCTCAATTTTCTTGTTTTGCTTTTTCCACTTCTTCTTTTACAACATTTCTCAGTTATATACAGGATGTTGCTTAGATGCTTATAAGGCTTTTTTTTGGAAGTGATATTAAAAATAAGACCTTTAGCAAAAAGTAGATACAACAAGTCTGCTGATCTTATTGGCCTACTTATTTGATGTCAATTCAAAGCATTCTTGCTAGAGATGTGCATTTTCTGGTCTTCAACAGAATTGCGAAGTTTAATCTTCTTTACTTGGTTTGTATGATGAAATTAATAAGATTGGCCAAGACCTGTGTTTATCTTTATCATCAACATGCAGGTTATTTAAGGATACCCTTATTACTTTCCATTCCATCATTTTGTTCTTTTTGTCTGATATAATTTTTGTTGTTTTGCTTTGATGATTAAAGTTTGTTTTAATATTTTCCATTGATGATTTGTTTATTTGCATCTCTTCTATTTTGCCATTCTGCTATTTTTTTCCGTCTTTTCACTGAAATAAATTATAATGTGCTTTCCGTGATTATCCTGTATAAGATCATCTAGTTAACTTTTAAAGCCTGAAGGTCTACTTTTGTAAATGTTCTCTCCGTAATACCAGGGCAAATTAAAGAAGTTTGAGAAAACTTATGACAAAAATGGTTAGGTTTATTCCCTAAGCAAGAGGTCAGTATGTTACTGTCTCATAGAACACTTTGTCTAGTTGAAAACCATTTTAGAATATAAAGGTAGAGTCAATCATCTTATATGACTTTCCTTAACAATATTTATGGCATACACTGTTGTCAGTATGTGTTGTTGCAATGCTGCCGCAATTTCAGTAGAAATCTTTTTTATGTAACAC
>VTPC01090611.1:99497-179873 GCA_011009095.1 Ignelater luminosus
ATGTTTTGCTTATTTTCATACATACTCATGTGCAAGTCACTGTGTCTGTCTGCCTGATTTTGCGAAATAAAAGAAATTATATACAGACAAACAGATTTGCAGGTTTTTTTAGTACTTCTTGTAAGAAGTATATATTCCAAATAAATATAAAAGAAAAAACAAATTCAATATGTATGTCGATACCTCTGGATGATAACATTGTAAGTTGCAAATGTAATTTTTACAGGAGAGTGTTTTAAATAAGGCCACAACTTTGGGATGGCATACCAATGTAATTCGATAGATTCGATTTTTTTATACTTTGGATGAAAAAAAAATGTTTTTGACATGATCATTCTAAAGTTTTATGTTACTTTTAAAATATACAAAAAAATAAAAAACGACAATTTGTAACTTATAATATTTCTTCCGGAGGTATCGATATAGCAAAAACAATCAAATTACACTGCATTTCATGGAAAAATAATATAACTTATCGGATTAAAGAATAAAATTTGATTTCTTTTTATTCACTATTTTAATTAGGTGTTGTTTTGAACATTTTCTTCAAGCTTTATAATTTTTGTTAACCAGGTTAGAGCTAAATGGTAACCGTCGCCGTCTAACATGGGAAGCTATGCCTCGCTCCAGCCATGAAGGTGTAGCATCTGCAATTATGGGTTCTGATTGCTTAGTTTTTGATACTTCCATTGCCCAGTTGTTTGCTGACAATAATGGTAATCTGGGCATCAATGTTACCATATCTGTAGTGTGCTGAGCTGTATTACTTTTGTTTGTTGGATTGTGTTATTTAAAACTTACTTGTTTTGTTTTCTGTACAGTGATTGGAAAGAATAATGAATGCCAGAAATTCATTTTTATTTTTAAGCAAGTTTATTAGACATTT
Source organism: Ignelater luminosus (assembly GCA_011009095.1). Classification (NCBI taxonomy): domain Eukaryota; kingdom Metazoa; phylum Arthropoda; class Insecta; order Coleoptera; family Elateridae; genus Ignelater; species Ignelater luminosus. The sequence goes on from VTPC01090611.1 coordinate 100,384, forward strand.
TTACATATCGAAGTTTTTACATTTATTATAATCGAGCATGTCATTATCCTTTCTAATCTATTTAAAATACAATGTTCATATAGTTTCATCTTTATATTTATTCAAATCAAAAAACCTAGAAATCAGAAAGAAAATTACCAAGCATTGCAATAAGTAAGTTTAGCAGTCTATTAATAATAACACGGGTGATGAACTATGCTGAAGTCCTCTGAAGAAAAAAAGAGTTCTTTAAGAACATAACTTTTGTGTTGTGACTTCAGGAATCTCAAGATAAAGAAGTAATTAGTTTTTAGAGTGCCTACCATTTGTTTGTTTGTACTGGCTTTTTTTAAGATGGATAATATAAAAAAACGGAGGTAAATTGCTCTAAATAAAGTGTACACTAGATCACACTAAGTTATGGAATGAAATATGCACATAGTGTATGTCTTTAAAAACAGCATTTTTGTATTTTTATAGAAATTGTGCATTTTCTGTAAACATTTCGAACGTACTAATTGTACATTAAATGTACTTTGTGTGTTATTACTTTAATTGTGGATGTAATATCGTATTATGTGAAATTATTGTAAGATTAGAAGACAATGATTATTAAAAAACGAGTAGTAGCTGTGTTTGGTTTGTATATACTTCTAGTGCCTGAAAAGCCTTTTAGAACAAATTTTTGTTTTTATGGTGATAAGCACAAAGCTTTAAAAAAATTGTTGTCGTAAAATGTTAGATTATAAACTATACTACCAATGCACAGCACTGCATTAAAAAAAAACCAAGTGTTCCTGATACATATATGATTTACAGATGTAAATTTATATTTTAAACCGTACAGTAATTTATGTGATCAGTTATTTAGTTTTATTTTTACTTCTAACATCATTTCTATTCTTTATTTGTATAGTTTTGTAAGTGATGAAATCTGAGGTAGTATGATGTTATAAAAGTGATCAAAGTGTACACAGGACTGCAAAGAGTGATTTGCCTGATGTAAAAAATGTACATAAACTGCAGCCAAAATGTTACAAAGAATTTGATTTATTTTTGGTAATTCATTTTTATTAAGTCTTACTTACATGTCTCAATAAATGGGGTAATTAAAACTAACTATGGTTGTAATTTGAAAAATATTTGTAAGAGACGAAAATTGGTGATTCTTAACAGTTAGATTTCAAATTACAGATGAGGTTAGGAATCTGCATGAAGGTATTATCAAGACTTACAACTGAAAAGCTGTTTTATAAATAAAGAAATGAGTAATTGTAGCGAAGACAATGTTTTTTTATTGTAATATTAAGTGAAAGCGATCTATATTCTTATTTATTTTGCTACCGAAACCTGTAGCTTTTATTTATTGTTTTTTTATTGAGGACTGGCATCAATGATAACTAAGCTTAGTAAATGTTTAAACAAAATCAGAAATCATACAGTGCTGAAGATAGTTGGGGATCATTAGTCAGCATAGACTGTAGAAAGATGGCATTCAATTGTTTTACACATAATCACAAGTAGTTATCTTATTTATTCCAACATTGTCAGCACTATTCACTTTCTGATTTTGTAACAACACCAATTAAAACGCCTTGAAAAAGTTTTATAAAACTTGGTCATATTTTGTTGTACAATTTTAAATGGACTCGAAAAAAAAAGTAATAATGATAACAACAAAACTCAGTATATTCTATGCTTAGTTAGGCTAATAATGTAATATAATAATTTAATTAATGCATAATATGCAAGTGATCACTTAATACTAGTTTTATTAAAGAGCAGATTTCTGTACGTTTTCATTTGCAGTTTTATTTGTCATTTAATATAGTTCATATTATTTTATTTTGTACAGCGTGCAGAGGCTCTCTTTATTTTTTGTGATACCACAATTCCATTGTCTGAAATATTTTTACTGACATTGGTATTACTTTTGTTTAGTTATATAATACCACTGTATATAATTACATATAATTATAAGGTTTACTTACTTAATAAACAAAATCTTATAAAATATTGTTGTTTTATTGATAAATTTTAGTACATTTCCCGCATCTGTAAACGATAGTATGTGATTATATATACAGTGTGTTAAATTACTTGCAATTCCACAAAATAACATTGAAGAAAACAAATTGTACAATGTGTCTCACAATTGGTGAGACAAGGCAATATCTCTCTAATTTAATAAACTTGAACAACAAATTCCAAAAAATCTCAATCTCATTTTAAACTGCATGTTGTATCTTTGTTTATTTGCATTTCGATAGAAGTCTTATCTGCATAAGAAAAATTTCTATTTGCCAGCGAGTGCTCTGTGTAAATTGCAAAACGGGTGACATCTGGTGTGGTATTTCTCGAACTTATACAAACATATTGTATGATACAACTTTACCAATAATTCTTGAAATAATATTTTTGAACTGCACTGTATTTATTTCTATATGTTTAAATATAGCTTGTGAATATATTTTGGAAATCATTGGCATTGTAGGACAATTCATATATTGTTAGCTTAATCTGCAAATATCATGAATCCAAAGACTACTATTTTACAAGAAGGAAAACATTTTGCAACCTAATACTTATGAAGTTATGACCTACAGCATTGTATTTGGTTCATAAAATGGCCTGGGCTTTTCTCACTGAAGTGTTTTTACAAATATTTTATATTCTACATTTCTTAGTTTTGTTTGTTAATATTACCCAGCAAAACCTCACAGTGTGGCCAATCAGGTGACAATTGCCTGATGTGCTAACTTCAGGGTAAACCAGAACTGCTCGATTAGTTAATTTCCTTATAATTTGACAATTTTTACTATTTAAACCAAACCCTGAAGTTAGTCACCAATCACCACTGCATTCTGGCCCTAATGACCTGTACACCAAAGCTTAGTTACAATATATTTTAAGGCTCTAATTATTTGTTTGTTTTTCAACAAATGGTCTAAAAATCTCAATTTTGACAAAAACGGACTTATGACATTTGCAGATTTAGTCAACAACATACAATATATTTGTATAGGTTCGAGAATCACACCCCTTATGTTAGATCACCTATGTTGGTGACTTATATTTTTAGTTATGTTGCTTTCACAGAGAACACTAAATTAAACTTTTGGGTCCATTTTCATTGGATGTTTGTTGTCAAATGCCGATTTTTTTTTGTGCAAATGAAACAACATGCAATATAATTTCAGTATAAACCACTAAGTATATAATTCAGTACCACAATTCTAGACAGTGACTCATCGACTAAACCTGTAGTGTAAGCAAAAATGAAAGTGAATTCCATAGGTGCACAATAATATGTAGGTGATTTGCATATAAAAGTAATTGATTTTGAAGATTGTTTTGTGCATAATTGACAGAATTATTCAACATACTATAACATTCGTCACTATCTATAATTGTGGTACTGAAGTAGCTAATAGAACAGTTTGCCATTGTCACATTGATAGTACAGAAGCTGTCATAGAAGTAGTACAGATTGTGACTGATCTCATGCTGGCATTTGGTCAAGACAAAATTTGATAAAGTCCTGTTCTCATACAGCACTTCCACTTATGTTCAGCAATGCAGGTTTTTACTAAGCAATCAGTATTACCACAGGAATGAGTTTTTGCACTATTTATTCAGGGCATTTCAAAACAACTGTGACAAACTTATAGTTTGAATCCAGCCAAAGGTGGCAATTAATTTTTAAAATTAACAAATATCACTTTGTATAGGAGTTATACTGGATGTTCTACCTACAAGTGACACTTTGTATAACTGTGCAATTTTAAGGAACCGTGCATTTCAAGATAAAAACAGTTAACAAGTGAATGTACTTTGTTTATGTTTATCAGAATAACTTGAGACACCTCAGAAACTCTGATGAGACATCACAGCAAGTAACTAAATAAAACCTAAATAGTTAGGTCTCGAGCCTAACAAACTTAAAATCTGCTTTCACATAAGCTCCCATACTGTGTTTCTAATAATCATTATTATTATTATTAAATGCCATTAGCAAAAAGATGTTTATTTTGTTACAAGGAATCTACCTTGTAAGTTTATTGGTATTTTGAACTGTATATGAAACTTATCAGTTTATGTTTGTAGGAAGAAAGAATCTAAGTGATGTGTTATGATTTTTTTAACAATCTTGATTATGCAAATGCAGTGATTGTGAAAATAAGGCAGTGAATAGGGGAATTCGAAACCTTTGTTTTTGTTTCAGGTCCATCGTTCTCTAAATTCCCATTTCCTATCTCAAAAGTACTTGAACACATATTGGTATGATACTAGTACTTGTTATGATCAGATAACAAAATTTTATAAGTAACAATTAAATAAGAACCAATAAAAGCAGTCAAATATCAAGAATATTAATTGCAATTGCCCAACTGCTGTAAATGCACACTAATATCCAAGTCATTAAATTACTAATTTTTCCTTTATGATAGGCCATTATATTTTTGGAATTTTCAAACTTACCTCAACTGATATAAAAAACAATGCAAAAGAAAAACATCAACAAAATTTTATTATCAATAATTTCCTTATACAATTTATATAATTTATTACTAGTCACATTAAGCAATGTTCATTTTAAAAACAACATAAAATATTTAAGTATGTATGTAATTAATTACATGTAAAAAAATGTGAGATCAAAATTTACAATAAATTATAATAAAGAAGAAACAAATTAGGTACATCATTAAAAATACAAGCAAGGCAGAGTAAAATAGAGATAAAAATCAATTATTATGATATTGTACTCATAAAAATAAACCTTTTCACCATTTCAAATCCTCCTAGCACATGGCATACTTTAACATGTATTAAAAATGACAGAGATACTCTCGGAGCACAATTGAAAATGCTATTAGTTTTAGAGATGATACAGGGTGTTGATAAGAAAATTTGAAAGAGAGAAAAGTTTATTATTTTTGAGTAGTAATCGATTTTACCTCTATTTCAGGACCACCCAGTATATCATGTCTTCCTTAAGAGTATTATTAACTATAGCACAAGCTGTAAGGGCAAAAAATAATTGAAATGTACATATTAAAAAATAAATAACTAAAGGTTTAGTGTGATTTAAATGTATACTTGACAGACCAATTTGGCCAAGAGTGCACAGTAGAAATAATTGAGTATGTCACCAATAGTTTTGAATCATTTCATTTTTGTTATGTACATTCAAATTTAGTACTCAGTACTCATCACACTTATGAAGGGTTTACAATGTTGATTCTTATGAAAATGACACAATGTATTCCTTATATAGATAAATAGGTTATGAATAACCAATTACGCACAATCATTATTATAGAAGCAAAATATGAAATTAATGACGAATTTCCGGATTTTTAAGAACTACTAATTAATAAATTAACAGTTTGCATGCAGCTTAATGTAAAATTAAAACATATAACTACAGTTTTCAGATTTAATTAGAGCACATGTGAAGGGGGACTGAAGGGATGATTGCGTCTTGGAAATATATATAAAGTAACAATCAGTTAGAAATCATAATGTCGGTCGTTTACTGTTATTTTCAGCCATTTTGTATCATGTTGATAAAGAAAATCAAATTAAACAGAAATGATTCAATGCTATGCTATGATGTCCAAGTGAAATAATTTGACAGTTGGGACCATGTCACATGTTACTACTAACCACTAACATTTATAATAAATTTATCTGTTAAAAGCAATAAAAGCAATCATTGCCTAATGTGCTTAATAAATTATCAGCCTACTTAAAACCGTCCAATTTCAAAATTATTTTTAAAAAATCACAATAGACATACCTCAAACAATAACAAATACCGACAATGCAATATTAATTTGAACACATATTATTCTCAAATCTTTTAAGATTTATTAACTTTTTCCAAACATTATTCCTTTACATACATGAAATTATATAAAAATATGATTCTCAACAGAAAATGCAGTTTTATGAGGTTTTACAGTCGCAGTGATGAAATACTAAAACAAAATTTAAACTTTCCTAGGTTTTGGTTTACGTTTGGTAGCATTGATACTTTGTACTAATTGATCAATTTCATTTTTATCTATTACATAATCAGTCGGAGTTGATTTTCTTCTAAAACTGCTTGTTAAACCACTAAAGTTGCCAATATTTAATTTAGAAAATTGTTCTCGTACAATCTGTACTGTCTTTTCTATATTATAAAGTCCAATTAAGCTTCCGAATATTAGAACTAGTGTCCAAAGTGAGGTTTGCTTAATGTTTTGTTCCGTAGTTCGTTTTTTAGTAAAGTATTCCATTTCGAGATATTTAAAGGATGAATTAGCTGTAAAATATTGTGTGTGTGCTTTATTTCTTGTACTTTGCGATGGCCCTTCTAAGTGGAGAGAATATTGTTTTTCGTCTAAAGGCACAGATGGTAAATGAACGAGAACTCCAGCATTATTATCTTTTGTTACTTTAAGATATGAGCTATCTAATTTTGCAGTATGAATCAAAGTTGTCGGGGGCGATTCTCGTGTTAATTTTATCTTCAATGATTTGTATACATCTATATTTTCAGAATAAACATGCAGCAATAAATCCATATTAAGTAATGGTCTAAAGACTGTGAATTTAAGTTTGGATACATCATCGTTTGTTACCTAAAATTACATTAAGACGGATTAATATAAGCCTAATGGAAGATGCTAACAATTAAGTTTACCGAAATATTGATAGAAGAAGGAGTAGATCTTTCTATAGGACGCCTATCTTCAAGACCACTTTTAACTTTGACATTATATGAACAATATGGTTGTAAACCTCTAATTCGGAACTGACCATTCGATTCGGAAGTTGCTTCTTCAGAGAAATGAGAACAATTAGATAAACCTGATGCTATCACAATTATCTTTTCTTCTGGTTCTCCATTTAATGATGAAATTAATCCAAAACTACTATAAGCCACTCGTTTACCTCTGTGAAGAAAATTAGTGTTAAAAAGTTGTAAACTTTTTGTTGATATTATATAAATACCTTAAAGTGAAATTAGCTGTTACACCTTCTTTTACGTTAATAATCATCGAACTAGGTTCAAAACTATATTCTTTCATCATTGGTCTTAAGAAGTATTCGCTAGGATTTAAAGAATGGAAAACTATTTTACCATCCTCATTTGTTTGTAAATTGCTGCGATAACTTTTATCTCCAGAAAGTGACAAAAGTGCACCCTTAGAACAAACAATAAACATTTATTTATAATATGTCAACTTTAAAATTGAAGATTCTACCTGTAAGGGTGAGTTATCTGTTTGATCAACAACTGTAACAATAACTTCTGCTAATTTTTGAGCAACAAAATCTCCTTCTTTATTGAGGCCTTTCAAAACGTATGTTTCTTTCTTAGCAGAGATTTTATACTCTTTTGATGCATCTAATGGAGGGAATTTGTAAGTACCTGCTTCAGTTGTTTCGAAACTCTTTACAACTTCATTGTCCTTTTCAATTGTTAATAATACGCCTGCTATAGGTGGAATAATTTTACCTAAACAGAAGATTGAGGTTTCTCTTAGTGACCATGACAAATTAAGTAAGCCGCTTAACAGTAGTACATCGAAAGATAAGTAAATTGATATTGCCAATGCAGGTTCCACTTGTACGTGATTGTATGAATGAATATGTGTAATGTATGTAACAAGAGTTTTGGCAAAAGGTCTACTGTGTGTTTATACTTAAAATGAATTTATCAAATTACCTATGGAAACAAAAAAACATTATTGTTACCTAGTTATTTAATTATCTAAATGACGACCCATAAAAAGTTCTATCATTGAACACGCGCTAATTTATGAAAAAAATTAAAGTAGATATTGTAAAAAAAGAAACAGCTTTTCTGTTTAAGTAAATCCTGACGCGATTGTAATTAATTATTCACTCGGTACTTGATTAACACACTGATTGGTCAAATAACAAGATATTTTATGATCACCGCTTGGACTATTAGAATTATTTATGATTTGATTGGCCAAATGGCTAAATGTAATATTGTAGACATTTATAGAACTTCAAATATATCCATTAGAACAATTTAATGAGCAATAACAGAATGCAGAGTATCCCATGTCTCAATCTGCCAAAAAATAGCCACTAAAAGATTAGAATGTAGATTTCATGTGTCCCACATAGCAAGGTGCGATGGACAATATTGCAATTTGGCAATTTTCCTATATGGAAAATACTCCCAGAGAGTTAAGTTCAGATAATATCAGAGATGCTCCAATGTCAAATTTAAAGAAAAAGCAAAATTCATCAATAAAATCTTGGTGTGGTGTGCAACATCTGAAGTTGGAATATCAAAGTCTTATATTAGATGGGTAAGGAGTGAAGCCATTAATGTCAATATTTACATCCAAAGTTGCCTTCTATCAACTGCTTCTCTTCTCCAGTCACTAACATTCACTTGCCCCAGTCATTCTCCACCCTTTCTATCCATTTCGTTCTTGGTCATCCTCTCTGTCTTTTTCCAAAGAGTTTTCTACATAATACCAGTTTGATCATTCTTTTGCCTGACATTTGTTCTATGTGTCCTAACCATTTCATTCTCTGTGCCTTGACAAATATTGTAACTCTAGGTTCTTTGTACTGTGCATAAACTTGCTGAAAATTGTTTCCTTCTTTTCTATTCTGCTATTTCTTATTACTGCCTCCAACACTAGATTAATCAAGATAGTGGATCATCTTGCCTCAAGTCTCTTCTCACTTGAAAGGTCTCTGATCATATCCATTCTACATCACTTCATTTTTGGTCTCTATTAAAGTCAGTTTTATTAATCTTACCAACTTTTTAAGGATGCCCAGATAGATCATTGCTTAATACATTTTTCCTTTATTTATTCTGCCGTATGCCTGTTTAAAATCTATGAACAAGGTATACAGCTTTGTTTTATATTCATAACAGCCTATCTGAATCTTCTTGGGCGTGAAAATTTGGTCTGTTGTTGATCTATTATTTTTGAAGCCCGCTTGATATTCACCTAATATTTTTTCTGAATGCGCAGTCATTCTTTTCCTAAGATTCTGCTGCAAACCTTGTAAGATGCGTCCAGCAGTGCAATAGTTTCCACAAAGCATTTTGTTTCCTTTCTTGTGGATTGGGCATATTCGTGCTTCTGTCCATTCTATTGGCATTTTTTCAGCATCTCTGCACTTCCCAACTTTTGTTGTTCTTCAGCTCTTGGATAATATCGATAATTTCTTGTTCCATTGGTTGGGTTATGGGTATTTCATTTTTGAGGATTGTTTGATCCGTTACTTCTTCTTCATCTCCTCCATTTAGCAGCTCGTCAAAAAAGTTCTTCCACTCTGACATTATTTGTTCATTTTCACTTAATTTTATTTATTTATTTATTTATTACATATACAGGAGTGTAAACAGATATAACCCAAAATAACACTCACAGAATTAACCATTTAAAGAAAGAAAAACATCGAAATATGGTACAAGTTGTGCGCAATAAAACTAAAGTAACCTAAATTCATTGCATTATAAATGAACAAAATAAAAGTAATATGCATTATTAATAGTATTCCTTCTCTTGTTTTCACAAGTGTTTTTGTTTTGATCCCTTCTCTCCTTTGTTTTACTTCTTGATAAAATGACTTCATGTCTTTGTTTCAAAATTTTTTTCAATGATTTGGATTGTCCTTTCATTGTATTCTTTTCTAAGGCTCTGCATATCTTTTTGAAGTCTCTTTGTCTTTCTGTTCTATAATTACAAAGAAATAATGTTCTGGCCAGACCTAGCATCCTGCCATTATGCTAGAACAACATGTGAATGGTTGATTGGGAATAACATTTCCCTTGTTCTGAAGGTAGACAAGATACTAGAAGATTTGCAAAATTGATGTCTTAACCATCCAGAACCAAATGCAATGCGTCCAAATCAAACTCCATGATATTGAAACACACGGCTCTTTACCCCTGTTTTAAATCTTAAGTGTTGTTAATAGTATATGCACCAATCACCTTGCCTTAAAATGAAATGTGAAAGTTCAGTGTAGATGCAGTTTGATCCACTAGTACTTTTCATCTCCATTCTGGTATTTAGGGAAACATGTGTTTTCCTGGCTTATCTCCAGAACAAAACGTCTTATCAATATGGAACTTAATAGACTCAACAACATATAAGCTGGTTCAGACAATCTTCGATTGTTTTTTTCTTAAATTATTTTGGAAAATCAAATTTTGACCATCTTTGAATCATTATTGTAGTTGGCCGTGATAGCAGTCTTTTGCAAAATTTCTTTCTTTCATTGGATACCTTGAAGTATCACTTACAAGAAGGGTTTTTGATTTGTTTGTCAAATTTTTAAAGACCAGAGAAATTCAACTATTTTAAAATAATCGAAGATAGTGCCATAAAATGGTATTTACTGCTTGCATAAATCCAAAGAAAAAAATCGATCAACAAGCATTCTATGGTCATATAAAAAGTCTCCGCCGTTTTTTGCTACATTTTTGAATGAATTTTTTTTAAATTCAGAATCAATTTGAATTAAGTACATATGCGCCATTATTATCTATGACCTTTTGCCATTTTTCGGGTAGAGCCATTATTCCATCGGTGTAGAACTTCTGTGGTTTAGCGGAGAAAACTGAGCCAAGTGGTTTTTGGCAGCTCTTTTGTCAGCCAATTTTTTTCCAGCAAGAGAGTTTTGTAGAGACAAAAACAAATGGTAGTCAGACGGTGCCAGGTCAGGGCTATACGGTGGATGCAACAAAACTTCCCAACCAAGCTCAGTCAATTTTTGGCGAGTCATCAAAAATGTGTGTGGCCTGGCGTTGTCATGATGGAAGACAACACCACGTCTATTGGCCAATTCGGGCCGCTTATTTTGAATCGCTCGCGCCAATCTGGTTAATTGTTCACAGTAGAGGGCCGAATTAATCGTTTGGCCAGGTTCCAACAATTCATAATGAACAATTCCCTTCCAATCCCACTATACATTCAGCATCACCTTGTTGGCCGTCAATCCTGGCTTCGCGGTCGTTTGCGATAATTGACCGGGCAATGTCCATGTTCGCTTGCGTTGCACATTCTCGTATTTAACCCATTTTTCATCGCCAGTAATGACTTGCTTCAAAAATGGGTCGATTTCGTTACGTTTTAGCAGCGGCACCCAAACATCGAGCTTCTTTGTGTAGCCAGCCTTTTTCAAATGATTCCAAACTGTCATATGATTGATATTTAGTGCGTCGGCTATCTCTTGACAACTTGCATGCTGGTCTAAATCGATCATTTGCAAAATTTCATCGGCTTTTTCAGTGACTGGCCGGCCAGAGCGTGGTGCATCTTTGACATCAAAATTTCCGGAACGAAATCGAACAAACCATTCACGGGTTCTGCGCTCACCGTAAACTGCACAAACTTTTTTGCCCGTCTGTGCTGCGTTTTTACCTTTTTTATAGTAAAAAAGCATCACATGGCGGATTTCTTCGGAAATTTCACTCATTTTCAAACCACTGTAACTTTTTACTTGTATGACACACTACAAAACTGTCTTCACAATAAATGTAGCCTGAAATGTCACCTGTCAAATGCTTGTTAGTTTGACATGATTGGATTAGTGGTACCCAATATATGGCCATGAACACCATCTGGTGGTAAAAAACGGCGGAGACTTTTTATATGACCTTTTATATTCATTGGTTACTGGCCGATCTATGATGATGGCTCACTGCTAGATTGCTTATTGATGATTAAAGGTGGATCACATATAGGAGCATTCATGTTGAAGTACAGAATTTAAAAATGCAAGTGGCAAATTTACAGGCTGTTTGGTAAGATTGTCATTTTTTTTAAACAAAAGATACCAATTGTAAGTAACATCATGATGCACAGTGAGATCATTTTTGAAACTCAGTGAGTGAGCTTTCTGAATTGGTATGTTCAGCAAAATTATTTCTGTTGACTTGAGCTACAACTTCACCACCACTTCACAAGTTATGGATGAAAAACCTTGAAGCAATATGAGGAAATTATGTTATAACTCATATTGCAAACTTTGAACTCAGAAAAAATGCTTATTTGATCTAACCTACCAGAATTCCTGGGAGGATGGACTATTTCAATATTACTGATTTTTGTTGGGAAATCTATTGCAGAATTTTGTAGTTGCACAGTATGTTCTAGACCTCAATTTAAGACACAAGTTTCAATAAAATAATTTTCTAAAATGCCTCCTAAGGAAGATACAGCTCCCTAATGAGGGCGACAACAAAAAAAAAAAAAACGGTTTTTCAGTTATAGTTATAATTTCAATTTAGGCAAGTTATATGTTATACTCCAAATTTTATCAATCTATCTCTTATCATTAATAATTATGATTGAAAAAATGGTTTTTGTTTTTTTTGTCATTTTCATCTACACCATCCTCTAGATTTGCTTCAATTTCTTCAACTTCAATTGGTAAATTCATTGCATTTTCCTCTTCTTCTACATCACTGTCTTCAAATTCACTTCTACATTATCCAGGAAACTCAGATTTCCATAGCTATTTCTTTCAAATAATATTTACTTGCATATATTACAGGTTCTGTAATTTCACTTTTCGATGCCATGATTATAAGGTTATGTTGGTTTTATATATTTTGTCCACATGGTGTCAAATTAACTCACAATTTAAAATATAAGAAAGGGATTTATTTCAAGCTTAGTTGCAGTTTAATATCAACAAAAAATTTAACCTCTAGGGAACCAGGGTCAAATTAGCTTATACAAACACAAAACACGTTTGTATATTTTACAGTTTGAATATCAAAACTAAAAAGAAAATATGCCATCTTTTATGGTTGTAGGAACAATAGTGTATAAAACCTGCTGGAAAATGTCTTTCAAATTCATACCTTTCTGCGTTTGGCTAACAGCTCGTGTAACCTTCTTACTCTTATGAAATGTGGCATTTTCCATACTCATTATGTAAATACTTACTAAAGCACTTTAAAATTATGAATTCTTTAAAAGTAAGAAGCTATAACAATACACAGAATGAAAAATAATAAGAATGTGAGGTTAAGTACTTTTGTTTAGCCACAAGACTTAACTGAATTTAATAATATTTATCCCACACTATTCTGAATGTACCTCAGAATAAAATTTCAACTTCATTTACCTTGAAATACTTTTCCTTCCTCAGCAACAAATTTCACACCTAGGTCGATACAATCATCGGATCCCTTTATGGATACACTCGATGGTTTAAAATACAAAATATCTGATTGAGGTGTAAGAGTTGCTACTTCATTTTGTGCTAATGATAATGTTAACACATATTTCTTATCTTTATATATTAATGGTTCTTCTCTTATTTCATTGTCATTGACATTTATGGTCATGAAAACTTTGCCTAGATTTTTATTAGCGTCTATTGCTACTGTCGTAGCATGCTTTAATGCTGTTAAGTGAATTTCATTTATTTCTGAGTCTGTATTATATGTAACAGTGTTCGATTCATAAGTATGACAACTTTCTAGTTGAAATTCGTATGCTCCTGATTTTTCAAGACAATAAGGCATTTTGCCTTTATTAATTTCTATAACTTTATTTGCAACTCCTTTTGTTAAAGAATATTTTGCCTAGAATAGAAAGTAAATGTAATTCATGTTGAAACATTATTTTTTTAAGTTACCTTGGTACTGTGTGATGAAATAAATATAACTGAATATCCATTTTGTATAAATTCTGGAGCCTTTTCAGAAGTTGAGTTAACTATTATACTGTGACTATCTTTTTCCCAACAGAATTTATTACTACTTAATATTAATTTATAATCCCCAGGTGTCACATCATCGAATTTATATGCGTTATCTACAATTAAATAAAGTAAACTCAAATATACTGAATATTACATGATCATTACCAATTATATCGGCAACTACATCTTTATTATCTGGAGATTGCAATACAACCTTAAGAGATGCACAATCCTTTTCCCTAATGCATTTTAGTTTTCCAGTAACCGTTGCTTTTAATTGTGAAAATGTTATACCAGAAATTGGATTTGAAATGACTTCCAATGAATGTAATGAAGGAAAGAATCTAAATTACAGATGAATTTAGTTTTTTTCTATGACACTCTCACTTCATACTTACTGAACACCTTGGGCTTTTTCCGAATCGCTTACAGAAACTTGTAATCTATACTTTGCAGGTCTCAAGAACTGACAGAATTTACCATTGTTTATAGGTGATGAAGTCGTCAACAAAGATTCAGTTGAATCCATAGGAGTTATAATAACAGTTTGAGGTTTATCACTCAAAACATTACCACATACTTGATATTTAGATGGAAACAGATCAGGAAACTGTAGAATTTTTGGATTAACCTCCACTATATTTTCTTCAAATTCCAAATCATCTAAATTTTAAATTTTCTAATTAAAATTTAAAAAGAAAAATAAATAACCGATATTACCAGCAAGAACTCTTAATTTGTATGAAGCAGCTGTAATCTTTTCAAATGAATACGAACCGTCTTCTTTGGTAGTCGTAATTTGATTTTCATTTAGAAGCACTTTAGCATTCTTTAATGGTTTTCCATTCTTCGAATTTAAAACACGACCTGATACACTGAAACCTACAATCTGTTTTCATTATAGACCATAGACTATTATGTATATTTGAATCTTACTTCAAATGCTTCCTCTAAAACCACACTTTTATGTGCAACTTCTACTTCTATAATATTTGGACTAAAATGAACATTTCGTTCTTTACAGTAGGGTACAACAAAGTATTTTCCTGGAGAAACTGTGGGAAATATAAACGATCCATCATTCTTTAAAGATACATGACATAATTGATTTTGAGGCTGTTCTATATTCTTAACAACAGACTTATCACAACCATCTATGAAGAACCTTTCTTTATCCTATAACACTCAATGATATATACATAATTAAAATTTTGAAAATCATTAGCTTACGCCTTCTGTTTGGAAAAGAATTAAATCAATACTGCTGATGGGTTGTCCTTTGCTTTTAATAGAACCAGTAACGTCATAACCACCAACAACTAATGTACCTGATGGTAATTCGGTGTTACCTTCGGCAACTTGAACAGAAACTGAGTTTTTCAAGAATTTCCACCTGAAAAACAATCTTAATTTGGTGAACAATTCTTACGATAAAGTTTATAAGACTTACTTATTATGTGAAGCTGTTACAACATATTTTCCAGGAATAACAGGAGTGAAAAAGAAACTACCATCAGTGCTCGTAACTGTTGTACGGACATCATCACCAGACTGTGATTTTAATTGTACATGAACTCCTGCTGGGCCGATTTTACTTTTAAAACTTTCTACTTTTCCTGTTATTCCAAAACCTTTAAAATTGAAATTAATATCTTTCCCTTGGCTACATAAATCAGATGTGCCATCGACAACTAGATTAACTTTAGTAGGTTCAAAACTCCAACCTGGTGGAGGTTGCAACTAAAAATTTTATACAAATGCAAATTATTAAAATAATATTAATTTTAAATTAGCTAGTAAAAAGTGGAACAACACACTACGAAATTGAAAATAGTATACTGTATAAGTTGGCTCACACATGGCAGAATTTGGCAAAAGACTAAAGGAAATTTAAACTATCCTTACATCAGTTACCAAATTAAAGCAGAAAAATTACATTTTCCCCTTATATTAATATTCAGAAAACTGAAAACAGTGAAAATAATATTGTTTACGTTAGAGGAATCCCAGCTGTCAACACAAAATTGCTACGATTGCAACAAACTATTATTTATGGACCTTACTTTGAATGAACAATATAAGAAAAAAGTAGAATCTAGAATGCATTATTAATTGTTAAAATTGTTTGAACATTCAGAAAAGCAAACTCCAGGGTATGTTCACATAACATGTAAATTTGAAAAACAAAGAAATTTAAGTGTTAATAAAACATGATAATATAACGATTATTTCTTTATATAAATGGTCTCTTGCTTATGCAAGATAACTCTACTTACATTTAAAATATACGTTTTGACAGTCAAAACAGTTATTTAGAAAAAAAATATAATTAAAATAGACATGTGCTACTTATCCATACAACAAAAGTTTCTGCAACTAACCTGTAGTATGTATTCTCCTTTATCATATAAAGGAATAAAATAATATCCATTATTAGGAGCACAGCTCGTCTTATCTTTTAAAATACCTTGCTTTGTGTATCTGTTAAAAAATGTTCATAAAATGTTGAATTAGATAATGAAAATGTAATAAATTAAGATTAATAAAACTGAACATTGACAGACAGATATTAAGATGATACATTTAAGTTTTAATTACAGAAATAAGTAATGAACTTATAAATAAAGATCAGTTGATCCCAGACAAATAGTAGTAACTAAATAAGTATTACTTTATTTAAAATCTCAATAATAAATGAACTAGAGTTGTAACTTACAATTCAATTTCTATTTTAGAGAAATCGATGGGTACATTACTATCACTTTTAATAAACCCACCACAACCCAATACATCATTACTTTTAATAGGAACAATAAAATTAACAATAAAAATTAAACAAACAGCAAAATTGTAATACATTATTATAAAAATGAAAAACTAGCAATCATTCATATGACATGCTAAATGAGGTTATGTGACTCGTCACGAATCTTGCACATATGGAAGGTAATGTCTACTACATCACGTCCATCGTGCAAATCGTCGGTAAAGGCTAATTCACTATAGAAAGTTTGAGCAAATTCACGTTAAACATCCCGTGAAAGTCACGTGGCCAAATACGGTAAAAGTTTAACGGACATGTAACATTTTTAACAGTAAAAGTTACGTTCGATATTCACAATTTTACAATCAAAACGATAAGTTAACGTTAACTATAAAACTTTGTCTAATTTACTAGTATTCTTCAATGTCCACAGGTAAACAGAGATTAGAACTCGATAACAGTTAAGGTCGGAACTTTTAAAATGTGTCACGGACCACAAGAGAAAAACTAATCATAGTAAGTATAATTAAACTGTTTAAATCCGCTGATTTTTGCAACGTAGGAAAATTAAATAACTTCTGCGGCATAAATTATTTATTATTATTTTAATTTTATGTAGTCATACTAATTTAGTAGGTACATATCATTGTTGAACAGCAACATCTCAAAAAAATAATAAAAATTAAAAAATTATATAAATAAATTGTCAACTTTCAAAAATAAATAAATCCTTAGTGCTTTTTAGGTTATGTTTACAAGATAAGTAAGTAATAGACTGAGTAAAAGCTGTAGATGAGGGTAATGCAGATAAACTTCCATTACAGTAAAGCAGCGACCTCGGTGCTCTGGAAAATAATGACGCAAGAAAAACTGATCTCAAATATACAGAGGCGTAACCAATAGAGTTAGTTGATACGAGAACTACTCTAAAAAGAGAAAAACCGTATGCAAACTGTTTAACAGATTAAGAACAACAAGAAAGTAAAAAAGAAGTCACTGTGAGGAGGTTGACAGTATTCCTATTTGTGTCAAACTTCAATAGGTACTCCCAAAGGAAAATCGGAAAGCCAACACTTTGGCTTTCAAAGAGGTGCTAAGGGTTCACTTTAAAATTTAAGGATTTAAAATTTAGGAACACAAAAACAAGGATATTTTATAAGCGGGTGGTTCAAATTTCTCTGGCTCCTCTCTGTTTACAAGCCTGTTAAACCTGTCACACTATCAGTCAGTCTGATCAAACTTGACTATCAGTCTGAAACAATGACGTCATACCTTTAGTTTGGTCAAATTTTCTAAGTTTTAGAGGCATTTCTAAATCCATCAGTCAGTTTGATGCGATGGCTTACGTGATTGGCTAAATTTGAAAATAGTAAAGCAGGCGCGAAGCCAAGAAGGTTATAGAGGCTTATTCGTGTTTGTTTTGCTTTTCGTTTATTTTCATTCTGCTTCAGTGCTAATCCTAATGTTGAAATAGCTACTACCGCCTTTTTTTGATCATTTTTACAAAATAATATCAACTCACCTGGTGTTTTTGCATACACAGAGATTAAAATGAATTATTATAATATTAGACAATAATAACTATTATTATTCTAAAAATTATTTATAGTAAAAATATATTTATTACAGTTTTTGTGACCAGTAGTGAATAAGAAATAAGAAAACAACAAAATGCAAAACAAATATTAATAAATTAATTTAAAATTCTAACTTCGCAAAATTTAAAAAGCACGCAGTATTTTTGTAAATACCAACGCAAATACGGCTACTTAACATGACAGTTTGACCAAACTATTTTATTTATAGTGTGACCACCCAGTTTGATACAAACTTGAGCTTGTCAGTTTTGACGTCATCATTCTAGACTGATAGTCATGTTTGATCAAATTATTTGATAATGTGACCAGGGCTTTGAGTGCTAGGTTCAATCTTCATTAACCAACAGTCGGCGTTAAATCTTGTAAAGATGACGGGATTAATAGTGAACAATAGTTCAAACAACGTTGTCAAAGTTAGCGATAAATCTCCACATATGATGATTTTATAGTTTTTTGACTGTTTCTGACTGTTGTTGCAACAATGTTCGTCACTATCGCACTAGTATATTTTAATTTCTAATAGTTTTTTGTTATTCACCGTCTATTTTAACCATGAAATCGATGTTTAATTCCAGTATATCTAGTATACTTGTTTAAAAATTTTTTAACCTAGAATTAGTTTTTATAAAAAATAATTACGGGCCGTTATATTCAAAGTGTAAAAAACCTATAAACAAAGTTTTAAATTTTATTAATTGGGAGGTTGTGAATCTAACTTACAATTAATTGTAGGTATCATATCCACAGCGATGTACACGATTCGCCCTAATTGCAATAGCAGAACCACCGACCACCCACGAAGAGTGTGTGGTGCACAGTGTTTGTCCTCATAAATTTTTGTTTGTGCGTAATTTTTATTTATTGTTATTTTGATCCTATTAGTTATTAAATTAAATAAATATAGAGAACTGTGGTAGATAAACAAATTCAATAAAAGATGCCTTCCAAACAACGTAAAATAGCTGTTATGGGTTATAGATCAGTGGGTCAGTATAGGACCATGCCATGAAAAGTTACAATCAGATAATTTTTTTTTCGTTCTTTTTACATAGGAAAATCATCTTTAAGCATTCAGTTTGTAGAAGGACAATTTGTGGATTCTTATGATCCTACAATTGAAAACAGTAAGTTTTTAAAGAAAATTGATTGTCCTCTTAAGTTATATTTATTGTAATATGATATTCTACTATTAATCCATTTGATAGCATTCACTAAATCCACAAGAGTCAACTCACAAGATTATGAATTAAAGTTAGTTGATACAGCTGGACAAGATGAATATTCTATTTTTCCTTCACAATATAGCATAGACGTTCATGGTTATGTTTTAGTATATAGTATAACAAGTACAAAGTCATTCGAAGTAATTAAAATAATCTACGACAAACTTTTGGATATAACAGGAAAAGTCCAGTAAGTTATTCTTTTATGATAATCTCTTAATTTTAAAATACATGTATGTACTCGGAATTAATTAAAGGAACACTAAAAGTGAGTAGTTAATTTTTAGTGTTCCAATAGTTTTAGTGGGCAATAAAACAGACTTGCATATGGAACGAATGATCTCTGCTGAAGAAGGTAGGAAATTAGCAGAAGACTGGAATGCAACTTTCCTAGAAGCATCAGCTAAGCAAAACACTGTAAGTGGTGTTAATAATCGTGTTTTATTTGTGGTTGTAAAATTTGCATTTCAAATTGCAGTCAGTTTCTGATATATTCCACACATTACTTATGGAAATTGAGAAGGCTGACACAAAGACGAATGAAAAATCAAACTGCTCGATATCATAACTTAGACACTAATAAATAAGTACAATAATTTACAGTAAGTACCTAACATTTTTTTTTGACAGTAGAGTGTTTATTATAACAAATGTATAGTTACTTCTGCAGCAGTTTATAGGAAAAAGATTGTACAGATAGTAACACTCTTAAGTAGATCATGGTCTGTCTAATTCAGAATACTAGTCTTACCTTTCTAGTACACAGAAACTAGATGTACGGCAGCGTAAACATCATATTTCCATTCTGTTGCTTAAAAAAAATATAATGACCAAAAATTATTGCATAAAGGTCTACGTTTATGTAGTCCTCCAAAAGAAAATCATTTCTGTAGAATATTAAATATATTTTTGTATATTACGTAATGCTACCACAGTTTAATAGGATCACGTAATCGTCTTGTATTTTATATTGTTAGCGGCTTTCAATTGCAATCGTTAAGTACAAAATTTTTGGACTATTGTTATGCCTATATAATTTTTGTACATCATAGTTTACCATGCTTTTATATACATTTGATAATCATTAGCGGTTATTGAAATTATATTTTTTATATTAAAACTTGGTACATGAAATCTTTTGCAGATATATACGTTAGTACTGCTGTAGTTCATTAGGACTATCTCTTTTCACTTTTTAATATTTAATAACTTTAGTTGCAACGAGTTTGCATATTTTCAGACTTTTTTTTATTTAAAAGAAGCTATAATTATAGTTGCTACAATTGTTGTAGTTGAAGGCTGAGTTGTTTATTTATATTTATTGTATTTCATTCTATACTTGGGGGATTGTTTGTTATTAAATATTTTTCTTATGATGAAACGGGCTTTCAATAATTAAAAAAAAGTAGCTTTTAGGATACAACTATTATTTTATACATTTTATACAGTTGTATTCTTAAAGTGCCAAAAAGTTAAGCTCAAATCGCTTGCATCATTTAGGTTTAGTATAAATAGCCTATTATGCAATTATAACATAATGCAGGTTTTCACATATGAATCCCCCATTTTTGTACCATTAGATTCATTATATTTGAGCTATACTTTGTTAGTGATAGGAATTAGTGATAATAGGTACTGTGAGATTTACTAGCTTTTTGTCAATGACACGCATTTTCGTTCGTAAAAATTAAGATAAGTTTTATGATTTCATAATGATTTAATAACCAGTACATATCGGTAAACACAGTTATATTAATTTATATTTATTGCAAAAATCTTCAGGCCAACTCATATTTAAAGAGTTTATTATGAAATTGAAATAATTAGGCAATAAATATAAACATAATATTTTTCTCAATGAATTAAAATATTTCTAATAATAAATTGGCAGCTATTGTCAAGCATTCAGTTATACGCATTTCACTGTATATTTAATGTATTCTAATACATGAATTTGTTAAGATTTATATATTTTATTCACTAATGTAAATATGTGTAATAACTGATTGAAAAATAAATGTTCAGATTATTGTGACTTTAAAACATTTCTTATGTGTTTTTCTAATTCAAACTGAGAAATTTCAAGTGTTTCATTAATTTTGTAGAAAAAATAAAGGAGCAAATTCAGACATACTACTTGTGATCTTCTTTCGTGTGATACGGTAAGTAAATGTGCTACTTAGTCAGGATTAACGAAGCTGAACAGTTCTGCTTCTTAATCATCAGTGAAACAAATTAAGCTTAAAGGGAGTTACCCGATAAGGCCCATTTTTGGGCCCCCTTGGAAAGTGATCTCACCCATACTGTTTGAAAGACATTTCATAGCAGTTTATTATTCTGAAATAAAATTTTGTAATATCAGTGTTTCACAACCCCATTTTTGCCCTCAAAAGTTAGAAATGTTAAACACTTTGTGCTTATTATGAACATCAAAACATTATTAGTGCATAAATATCGGTATTTGTAAATAAAGCATATTCATCTGTGATGTAATGCTATCTCAGAGACTATGCACTCTATGCGAAAAAAGACACTAATTACAGACTTGAAAATACAACAAAATTGTGGAAGGAGCTAGTGTTTTATAAACAACAAAACAGACATCAATAAGTACTTAATATTTTTAAATTTAACTAGAAATTGACTAATAGTGTTTTCAATTGACTGCACTAGTGCAAACTGAGAGCATTTCTGTCATTCTTCAATACATGTTTCTAAAAAGTAACACATGCACTTAGGGTGCCATAGTGCGGTGAATCAAAAACTCTATACGCAATTTAAATACCACTAATACTGTACTAATTTTTAGTTAAGTGAAAATAAGAACATAACTAATTTTAAATTAAAGATCGTAATCTCATGATTTTGGTTTATAATCCCAGTGATCCTAAACTGCTAAATCTGAATTGGATTTCCTAGAACAGATTTTTTGAATTACACGTTATAAAAGTGTTTATATTTTGAATTAAATATGTATAGTATAAGAAGCGGTTTTCTTTTTACAGTTGAAATTTTGAAAGCATAATTGTGATATAGCGTAATTGTTTTCACTGAGACATGGTTATTAAGTGACATTGCTGATTCTGAATCAAGTCTCTATTTTAAGCCACAAACTCCATGTAATTGACATTCATAGAAACCTGCGCAAATGGCTAGAACCGTACATTCAGGATAGTCCAATTAGTAAAAATTCAAGGTTTTGTGCCTAACAAGATGAGAGTGCCTTCTGGTATACCACAGAGGAGCCATCTGGGTCCACTTTTGTTTAATATCTATTAATGATATTAAATCTGTAGCGCAATATTCTCAAGTTTTGTTGTATACAGATGACCTGAAACTCTTTAGCATTGCTGATTGCCCTGTGATACTCCACAAACCATCTTAGTCTTAACATAAATAAACATATTTAATAGAGCTTTGCTTCATCATAATATGATACAAGCTATGTATGCTGTAGTATCTTCTGTGCTGCTGGACTTGGGAGCTGTAGACAGTAAACTGGACTTCATAATCAACAAAACTTACTTAAAACTTTACTAATATTTCTGCTCTGCGATGCCTTTACATCTTTTTAGTTAGGTCAATTTTAGAATATGCCTCTCATTGGTCATCTAGCTATTACATTCATTTTTTTCTTATGTATCAAACAAATTGGTAGAGATGTTATTGGGTTAAACCCACTCATCAAAATGGATTTTAACTCGATGGGTATTTTCAACCTATCAAAAATAGTGATATTTCTAAATGGGTGTCATAATTAATGACACTTAAAGGGTGTTTTCTTTGGGCGTCGTCAATTATTTGAGTTATTCAAATGTATCAATGTAATTTGACATATACATTTTGTCTCATAACCCTACTTTCATCAAAACACACATTTTTCAGTTGCTTTTTTGTTTTGATTATTTGAGGTGTTTATAAAAAATTAAAATTGAACTGGGTTAACCTGATTGCTCTTAACTACGAGAGATGCAATTGTTGCAACAATTGTTTTCATGGTTTTTTTTACTAATCAGGTTAACCTGGTTCAATTTTTGTAAACACATTTAGTTATGCCATGGCTTGTAGCTGTACCTACTAAAAAAAATATAATTATTATTATTATTTTTCAAGGAATGTCTTTTTGAAGTGTAAATATCATGTATTTGGTATTAAATTAAATGTGTTAACACCAACAATTCAAATATATAAAAAAAAGACTTGGTACCCATTTAACACCCAGCCCTAAAAGGGTAAAAACAGCGGATAGGGATTATCAAGTAGATCAACTCTTTAAAAGTCCTTTGTTCTTTTCAAAAGCCGACCGATGACCTTGAAGTAGGAGTTGGAGGGTAATACCGACATTTCGAACAGATGTCGCTACGCTAGTTTCAGTAGCTTCTGTAGGTTTATTTATGGACATGATGAATTATTAGAAAGGCTACTATTGAATTTTCTGTTATTAAATCTCAATTTACCAAATTTATATTGGCATTGTATTAAATTAAAGAAGAGAATGTAAATCATGCACAAATATCCAAAGAAATCAAATTTATCACAATGCATTTTAGATACATTATTGTTCTTGTACTCAAATATATCTATCTTCAGTGGTTACATTTAAATAAGTGATTTAAAATGGTATCATCAATTTGTTATACAATACGCCGACAAGTTTACTATGCTTTATTTGAACCATTACTCAATTACACAATTTTTGAATCTCCCTTTTGATTGAGTTATTTATAAAAGTAACTCGGGCATCAATACGCTGCAGGTATAGTGTACGACACTGATCTAACCTCGCTCTGTCGCTGGCTCGGCGTTCGACCGTCGTGACATCTATTATAGAGACGCGAACCACCCTCCAACCTGCTGGTTTGTTTACGAGCTAGTTTCCCGCTTTTTTTAAGTTTTACTTTGGGTAAAAACCCTAGCATCTGTCATAATTTTGAAAACACCACGTGTTTTAAAATATCTACAAATTGGGTATATGTCGAACAGACTTTTTTCTTCAGATATTCTCTTTATAAATCATTAAAATATTTTTTCCTTACTATTCCTTCTAGTTCAACTAGGAATAACTCATTGTTTTCCATTAATTATCATAGATCTAACATGATATATAGATTTTCTCTGGTCATGTAAATTCTCAGCAATGGTAATAACTAGAGCACGGAAAAATATGCAAAATGCCCACTGTATATTTCAATATCACTCTTCAGGATTATGAAATTGCAGATTTTATTGTTTTCTAGAGCTACATATTTAAGACATAACAAGTAATAAAGCGGGTAATTCCAATGTTTTGAAAGAGTATATTAAAAGATACAGTGAGTATTTTACATATTTTCCTGCGCTCTAGTAATAACAGAGCAAGTCTTAGATCTATTTAATGTCTGCAAAGTTTTAAACATAATAAAATGTACAACATAAAACTTTTTATGTTATATTATGCTTAGCATTAGTGTATCATAATTGTATTTACAAATGGCATTTACAGAATAAACATAATGAAGGAATTAGATTCTCTAGGTAACTCAACAGTTTTTGAGGTATTGGCATACAAAATTTCTTCCCATATATGGGTAATTTCTAGTGTGTATCAAAAATGAATCGCTGATGGATTGTACAACCAAGAATAATAAAATCTGAAAATGCACTATTTCTGAAATACAGGGTGATTAAGTTTCACTAGAAATTTCTTATTTTTCTAATATCTTGGATATAATATAAACTATCAAAATAATACTTTTTTGTATGGTTGTTATTACCTGTTTATAAATTTCTATACAGGATTATACATACATTTTGTCCATAAACGCATCATGTTTGAGCAAAATCAACTACCCAGAAACCTTCCACATTTACTATTTTCAGTACCGCAATAATAATTTGCAATATAGAGATAATGTAAAACCTTAAGTTTACAGTTGCAATCATAGATATTTCATCTTTATAGCAAGATATGAAAGACAAGAAATGTAACATTGTACGATGAGTATGGAAAGTTTCAAAAAACCCAATTTTACTTGAAAGCAATGCATTTTATGTAAAAAATACAAAAAAAGTACCTTTTTTTTAAATTGAGTGTAGATTACAAAAACAACTAAAGTGTGTGTGCTCATCCAATCTTTGTCACTGTCTGCGAAATTAAAAGATTACAATTGATTTCTATTCGGATAATTCTTTAGATAAAAATAGCTAAGAAGTGTATCAATTTGGAATCTTTTGTTTTTACAATATCTTAAAGACAAGAAGCAATATTGAGATGAGATTTTTGGTATGATTGCTATTATAGCTTTATATACAGACTAGAGCACTGGTATTAACAGTTTCTGTATGAGCTCGGATGTTTCTCAAGAAATTAGTTTAAAATTTTGTCGTTCAATAAGTTTTACTAGAGTGAGATACCAGTATTGGACGTTATCTAGATCAAGGATGCCAAACAAAGTTATGGCAAATGTGGCACAACAGAATACTTTGTTTTTATAATAATACCCGTTGACATGCCACATTTTGTTACAATATATATTTGTAATTTTCTAGCATCTAAACAAAAAAAGATTTCAAGTTTCATCTTTTTTGCTATACTCCCACGTTCATTTGAAGTGCAGTTATTATTTTTTGAAAACTAGCTAGCTCTTCAACTAGAACTAGCCAGTGTACAGAAACGATAGCTGTACTTCAAGTAAATCAGCAAGTAGAATGAAAAGAGGAAACATGAGTGTTTTGCATTTTCTGGGACACCCTTTTACATTTTTCAATGTAACAATCAAACCTTGGTAACGTGAATTCTTTGATTATTCCTACCTATTGCAAATGATTCATGTAAATATATATATTCATATAAAAATACTTTGATTAATTGAAATTTTGATTACTTGACACATTTTCTTTCCTTTAAGTTTGAGTTATTGAGATTTGACTGTATTTTGTTTTGTAATATGTAATTTTCAAAATTTTTTATACATTTCTGCAGATACTTTTAAATTGGTTTTTTAGTTACCTAATTTTATTTCTTAAAGCTGGAAATAACTTTTCACCCACTGTAAGTGGTGCTTGCGTTGTGGTCATTTCTCTTCCAAAGTGCGGTTTAGCTTTGTGTTCTACATGAAATTTCAGAATTAACTTTATGTTCAGGTTCTTGGTTCTGTTTCCAACACTTCTCATTCAGAAGATCTCTATAGGATGGAAAAAATCAAACACCTTGTAGCATATATATTTTATTTATGAAAGTTTGTAATTCCATATAAGTTTATATTGTAGAATTATTTGTAAATACAACAATCAAATATAAAATGGGTCAACTTTAAAAAGAAAAAGAAAAATATTTTACAAAGTAAATAAAATTTGAAACGAACTAACAATACATAAATCTGAGTGATTACGTACTAAATACATTGGTCGACCCACAAACTCGAAAGATTTTTGATGTAACAACTATAAAACAAAACTTAACTAATATTCTATATATAGTGTGATTACATTTCAATAAACTTTTTAAAAAAGTATCCCTTCTTCATTTGACAAAATTCCTTTGCTTATTAATATTCACCGACATTTTTTATAGTTGATTAAGAAAAAAGCATTTATGAGAGAACAAAAACATTTAAACCATTAGTAACACATTCCTTTTCTTAAAGTATGATTTAAGATCTTAATAGTACGTACAACCATGACAATATACAGTATATTTTCTAATTTTACACAGTACAACTTGGGTACCTATTCTAGGGTCAAGAATTGATTATTTCTAGTAACAGTAACAGAAGGCCTTTATCTGTACTTAAATCTGAAAAAATTGGTTCTGTTCAATGCAACCATTACATAGCTTGTTTAATTGAGCATGAATAAAGGTCTTAGAGAATACTGCAGCAGAGACCATTTTAGAGTTATTGAAAATAAGTTCTGCAAGGGAGTGGTCTTGTAAAAAATTTTGTCTAGGTTTTCTTTTTTACTTTTGACCCTAGAACGTGTACTCAAATGCCATGGATTAGGAAATACCCCGTATAGAAAATCCAAATCAATGTAAATGATTAAACCAGATTTGTATTTCTATTAGCCTTTCGATAAGGAATGAGTTAATATAATTCTAAAACTTTTCACAGCAATAATTTTATGGTAAAATAAATAAAATGAATAATCTAATCGCTAAGGAAAAAATATTGTAAAAAGACCTGATATCACACAGTAACTTGTTTGCTAAATAACTATCTAGATGATTTTGTCAAATTGATAATTAAAACAACCATCAATAACAAAAATATAATCACACTATAAGATTTAAAAATAGTAAAAACACTCCAAGCCCTTTATAGAAGTTTTTAAAGTTTGAAAAAATAAATGACTTATCGTCACTGTTAACTTCACTACTGTATTTACAAAAACACTGGTTGAGCTTACAACTTTTACAATATTTTTCTTTTAATTCATCCAACCAGCACATGTGTTGCAATAAAAGTACATGTGCTTGCGATTATCGAAGCCATTTACATAGTAAACCAACCAACATACAATCTTTTTAAACAGAAAATTACAGACACTTTGAAAGAATCTGGGAATATCTGCTTAATTTTAATCATATATTCGGTAGTTCAACATATAAATTATTTACACGAAACATTATACTTAAAAACCCAAAAGTAAATTTTTGAAAATTATAATATCAATACTCACGTTTATTGTTGCTTAAAAACACATCCCTTACTCTATTTTAATTTTTCACAGCCTAATATATATTTCCTGAAAATAATCATCGTGATGCGAAATGAATTTTACAAATAACCGAAACAAGAAGAACTTTTGTAAGAATGCATTAACATTAACCAAATTTTAAAATTATGAAGCGATTTAAAAAATGTAATAAATGTATATTGGCAGCTACGTAGTTAATAAATACATAAAAAAGATACATTGGCTTACAGTACTACACGAAAAAGAAAAATGGCACTAAGTTCTATAAATCTAAACGAAAAAATCGATAAAAGTCTACAAATAATTATTAAACGACAAACTGAGGGACAACAACAAATACATGCTGATTAATGCAGAATAAAAATATGAAACTTATTATGATGAATACATACATGAATACGTATACAGGCAAATTATTTGTATAGTTAAAGCAACAGAAAAAAAACAAGGCTCTGTAAGCATAATTCACAATACAAAAATGAAATCCATATGAATGGATTACCATTAAAGTTACCGTTTTTTTTCTTATGATGAATTTCCTTACAGTGCGCCTGCATTAAAACCACAAAAACATATTACTTAAAACAGAAAATCCACTTCAGTATTTTCCAATACCTCGAGGACCATCTATAGGCATTGTGTGTAGAACTTCATCTAACAGCTGCAAAGCCCTGTGAAGATGCACTTCAATCCAGCAAGGTGTTTCTTTTATAGACTGCCGAGGATAGTCCGGTCCCCAACCTTTAACAAAGCTGAGACGCAAAATACAAAGTCTTCTTAAATCATCAACACCGATCCCAGTAGCTGCAGAGAGACTTATTGCAGGTGCAATGCCACCAACTGAATGAGGGCCTGGTATATGACCAGCTACAGCAGCAGCTTGTGCTGCAGCTGCTGCTTGTGCCGTAGCTGCTTGAGTTGTCATTTGATGATGACATTGTCTCAAGTCAAAGACCTGTAATTTTGTATTTTATGTATAAGTAAATGAAAACGATTTTTGCAGTAAATTATTTATATACTAGTAATGAATTTTATTAAACACTTTTAATTGATTGAATTGTTTAAGCAAGATATGCAGGTTTGTATTTCTCTTTAAAATGAAAATACTTCAGGTGTTTAAGGTTTAGTGGCTTGGGAATAAAGTTTATGTTAAATAAAATGATATATTTCACAATCATCATCATAAATATAAGCAATTTAGTCTTTAATCAAAAACGATCACAGTTTTATGAAAATGTATTTTGGAAACAGAAGAACTCGACTGACCTTAATATAAGCAGACGGATAAATTTTATGAACAGCATCCCCTGGAGCTCGTCCTGCTTCTCTATCCAAATAGTAACTTTGAACAAACACAGAATGATTACTTAAGCACCGTAACCAGACATCACCTTCTCCTCTTAAATCTAACTGTACACCTTTACCAATATGTAACCTAAAAACTCAAGATATTTACTAAGAGAATAAATATAAATTCTATCGCTTACCTAGCTCTTTCACTCTGTTCTGTTCTATGAACATTACTTAATGCACCAAGACAAAAGCGATTACCACCAGAAGGATCAACATAACCATCAATTGTTACATTAGGACAACTTGAAGGTACCTTAAAGGTTTCTCCTACTTGAGTGTCTAATTCGAAATAAGCCACTGAACACCAATATTCTGGTGCTGGTTGAGTGGAAAGTAAACCTCCTGTGAGAGCTACATCATTTCCAAGCTGACTGTTGTGACTCCCTAAAAGATATTCAAAATGGAATACTGATAACATGCAGGTGCACACGATATCATACAATAGGCAGTATGATGATTTCTATTATCAGGAGGCTGCATGGACTGTGTGTAAGTTAAAGTATTTGAACCAGTCCAAGTACCTTGTGCTCCTGTATAATTTTGACCTATACTTGCTGTTGGTTGTGAACCTGCAACCTGTCCATTGTTTCCTGAAGCAACAGTATTTGCATCAGAATTATTGAAACCATTTTGATGCAGATGAGGTGATACAGGCGAACTACTGCCACCTGTAAAAAAGAATACTTATGTTACTATACAAACCATTGTCTATAATAGACCAGTTGTTGAAACCTGAAGTTCACACGTGAATTTGTTAGTCTCGAGTGTAGCAAATAGAAAGAAACAAAAGTAAATCTACAACCTATAACTGCTTGCCTTCTAATAACTTAATTCGTTAAGTATAATTAGCAGTCAGAATTATGAGAAGCTTTGAATTATTAAAAAATAATCTATAAAGATGTTGGTTGTCGTATCATTTTATTTAAATTATACGAAAAGATCACAATTTGTAAATTTCAAATTAATAAAATATTTTTAATTGTCTATTTTCAAGGCATTAATAAATATTTCTGAGACTACTACACATTTAGCCATTTTTGACATTCTGTCAACTCAACTCTTTCCTTCTTTGCACATAAGAAGGTTTCAAAGATTGGCAGTATTCATTTTTATAGCACTATAAGCATGAAAGACCCAAGATTTCATCACACTTCTCCATTTTTTGGTATAAGTCGTTTTCTCACACTCACATAACCTCAAATCCGAATTTTAGATCTTTATTTACAAACATTCTTTAATGTTTTGTAAGGTTTACAGTATGAACAATGACGTGGAAATACAAAAATCCATGAAAGGAAATAATAATAATAATAATAATAACCACAGTTTGTGATTACATTGATTTTTAAATGGCTAATAAGAAATTTGAGATGCAACATCTTGTAACGTTCCCTTTTTATTACCATTACATGTGTTGTAGTTAATCTGTGCTGTTGGTGTGGTCTTGTATTTTTTCGCAGTTTTCTCTTGTTGAAGAGCTCTTTTGGTACTTGTTGTGAGTTCACGCTGATAGGTTTATTACCTTTTTCGTAGCTTTTCGACTATTGAGATCAATTAGGGTTGATGGACTTTTCAATTTTATTTATTATAGCAAGTGGGGCACCGAGTATAATTACAGAGTATAATTCTTCCAACATTTAAATTTATTTTTATTATTGCAGTATTATGAACTGTCACAGCTGTCACTTGTATTTCTGTTCAATTTATTTCAATATAGATCTAGTCAGCAATTTGACAAGGGTTGGTTCTTATTCCAATTTAGTAATTTGTAATTTAAGATTTCTTCTTTAATTATTAAGTTTCAACTTTCCTTACACTTTTGTATATGAAATTTGGATAGGTGGTCAGATGTACTTGGTAGATGTTAGTTTTTACTTTGTTCATTTTATTAAAGGTAGCCCATGTAGGGTTGATCCTTGTATTATGGTTTAGCCAAAATGATTCTATACCAGCTCATTTGGGTTTCTTAAATTTAATTTGTGTTGGAGTGTTGGAACTTTTTTTCCCCCTTATATTGCTGCTAGTTTTGTTGTATTATCAGAAATTCTAATTCCAAGTCTATTTAATCTTTTAGATATTTAAATTTTCGAAATCCGATCGATTTCGCGTCGTAGGGGTCTTAGCTTCGCTTCGCGCGGGGAAGGCTATAGTAGAGCGGAAGACTTCATGTAGGCGCTTTCGCTGCCGTTGTGTCCAGAGATGCTAAAATCTTGAGTTTTGTGACAAGCCTCAATTAAGTGAGGATAAGTGGGGTTGTCTTGTTTTTTATTAGGTCTCATGAAACGTATTATTTCCTTTAGTTTGTTAACACACTTGTAAATTTGTTGGTTCTTTTTAACCATTGGAGATTTCCTTCTCACAGCAAGAAAAATTCTGAGTTGTCATGGAGGGTTATGCTATCTGGTGATTTCCGCCTCAAGTAGTTTAAATCCACAAGGAGTCATATTCTCTTCTACTCTTGATAGAAACATCTGCTCGGAATTTTTATCTTTGATTCAAATGGGAACTTCTGCATCTTACAAGCTAGTTCTACTTTTAAAAATATTGCCATCAAATATTTGATGTATATATAAATTATTTAATTTTTCTTATGTTTTATTGTATGTATAACTCCCTTATCCTCACTCAAGGCCACCCACTAAATTTAGCCGGCCTAAGACTAAAAGCGGCTTAGTTAGATTAAGTTATATATTGTACCACAACGTTACATCACAGTCTTTGCACAGAAAAGAAGCCGATGCCATATCTGTTAACATATTTATATAGTACATGGAAATAATGTTGTACCAAAATGTACCGTTCAGAAACTTCACTACTTCAGATAAGATTCGATCTGGTATTAATAGTGAGAAAATTCAAATTGAATCCAAAAGACATCCAAGTAAAATAGTACCACAACTTAGAAATTTCAAGATTTGTCATTTTTCAATGCGGCTAACAACGGATTCAGTTGGCCTCTTGCAATGCTTGAACTGCTGACGAATTACTTCAAAGATCTTAGACTGGAGGAAAAAGCATTACTGGTTCTAGCCTTGCATTCCATCTCTTTCTGTCTCAATACCAACAACAAAAGGTTATGTTATCTGCTTAGTGTGATTGCTGAAATATTTTTATTACCCTTTATCAAAAATTAATGAAACAATTAGAGGCCAATCTGAAATAGTAAATTGCTTGGAAACTAAAAGTGTCAATAAATAATTATGAAATTGTTTTCCAACATGATAAGGAAACTCTAAACAAGGTTTAGATTGACTAAACTTAACACATTAGCATACAGAAACTACAAATTTATGAGATAACCTGATAGATATCTAATGCTCCTTGCTGAAGTTTGGTTTCAAGGTATCAAAAACTTCAGAGATTTTAAAGAAGTCTTCTATTTACAATTATTTTCTCTAATGGTAGAATTAGTATAAGCACGGTAAACCAGTAAAAACATGATGATCTTGTCAAGACATTATATCAAAATTAATTTAGTTAGTGGGATTGCAATTTTTAGGTATTGACTCTTTAATTGTAATATTCATCAAAGGTAAGCATTAACAATGGAGCTACAATACACGATCTTAATTTATATAAAGATATCATAATAGCTAGCAGTATTAAAACAATTGAAAATCTTGAAAATTCCATTTCTATCAATTTCTTAATCATCAGTTGATCAAAATTTTTTTAATGACAGAAATCAAGAAAATTCTGGCTTTTGATTTGCATGAGTGAACATCAACTATAATTTCATGGCATAAACAATTTAAGAATTTGATAAGCAAACAATTTTGTAATTTTCAAAATAAGTATTAGTATTTACAATAAATTTTTATAGTCCTGATAAGAGCTATGCATTCCTTTTTGAAAACTTACATTTTCTGCTGCTCGTAACGATTTTTTTTTTAATTACAAAAGAAGGAATCACAAATTATAAAAAAAATCATTTTATCAAAACTAACATTTACTTGAATAGGCTTCATTAAAATAAATACTTTAAAAAAGATCAAATGCCCTCAGTTACTTTAAACATACCTATAGACTGAGGTAATGGGTCTGTGGCACTTCGGTCTGATACTTGTCCAGCATTTTGTGTGGGGTTGAAGAATTGTCCTTGTGTATTATGACCTTGTGATGTCACATGCAGAGGAGTTCCTGGACCACCAGGTGGCTGTTGTGGAGGTAAAGCTCCTGAAGAGACTTGTGTTTGATTAGGACCAGATAAGGTATGTTGATGAATGGGAACGGACATAGGAGCTAAAAACAAAGCAAAAACAGATATCAGTAACTAATAACAGCAAATTAAAGAATATCTTAACTTAAAACAAATTTGCAAACTTTAGTGCATTACAAACTTAAAAAAGAAATATAAGAAGAAAATAAAATGAAACAAAATAAATCTTACGAAGAGGTAGATGCATGCGAGATGGCAACCAATTTGATCTGGAGCATGTATCAGGCCCACCTTCAAGCTTAGGAACCGTCGGTGGAGGTCCCAATATAGGTCGGTTTGCTGTATTATATAGAGCTGGATCTCCTGTTGTTGCAACGAAAAAGAAACCATGCACAAAATAAAAATGTACAATCAAGGCATAATAAATTCAACATAAAAAAATACTAAATACAATAAATTAAAAATTAAAAAGTAAAAAACATGTAATATCAATAGTATTTATAATGAAAATTATCAACATGAATGTAGAAGAAAATGGTATTGAGGTATTTGGATGGTATTTATCAAGGATTTTCTTTTGACTGATTATACTCAGGTTAAAAGGGTCCTTTTAACGATGTTTTATTTGCCTATTTATACTTTAAAATAAGAATGTGAAATTTAATTATTTATATGTTTAGTTAACGATATTCCTTAGAAATGTACTTTAAAATCTTATGCAATCATGCAAAAAACAATTTTAATTAAGATACGTTTCATCAAATAATCAAAACAAGATAGTAATTTGAATGATATAAAAACCTATAGCTACCCAAATCAAACGTACTACGCTAATCAAATATTTAGAAAGCACAACTAGTAACTGCAAAATATTAAATCTTAGAACAAAACAAACAGAAAATTATTAAACGTACAGTTCACTCACACCTTAATGGAATTTAATCAGCACAATAAAAGTCAGAAAAGTCAACAATCAACACATTATATTTATGTTAACTGATTTATCTAATATCAGACAAGAATGTTATGACTGCTGGTTCAAACCACCTGCCCTTATTGGTAGGTACTTTGTTCTTTATGCCTTCCCACAGTTGATAAATTCACAGAAAAAATAAACATAGACTTCCGAGATCACATTATAAATATTCCAACACAAAAGGTTATTTCTTGTACATTTATATAAATAATTGTATTTAGACTGAAGGAAACAATCACTGCACTATCTTGTGAAAAAATTTATATAAACTTTAACTTGCATTTTTTTTATATCTTTATATTTCATAATTATGAACGTTTTATGCAATAATTAATTTGATAGGAATATTAAGTCTTCATAAACAGCTAGGAAAAGGAAAACTTAATAAGTATAACTTTACCTTGGAAGAGATACTTAATATGAAAGACTGAGATAAATAAAAATTAATAATATCCTTTTACCAAATGAAACAAA
The DNA here is from genome assembly GCA_011009095.1 of Ignelater luminosus. Taxonomy (NCBI): domain Eukaryota; kingdom Metazoa; phylum Arthropoda; class Insecta; order Coleoptera; family Elateridae; genus Ignelater; species Ignelater luminosus. The sequence continues at coordinate 135,311 of VTPC01090611.1, forward strand.
TTTAATGTTGTTTCATAAAAAATATTGATATTGTAATGTTACGAGTGAAATAAAATTTGAAGTAAGAACACATTAACTACGAATATAAAAAATGTTAATTTGAAATTAACCGAAGGACATGGATAAATGTTTTTCTTTAATGAAGAGAAAGTTTTGGCAGTAATTAAAAAAATGTATACATAGTTATAGGGATCGTACAAGAAAAACAAAACCAATGTTTTATTTAAGCATAATTAATGTTTTGATCAATAACAACTTTTTGCATTCATTTTTCTTGTATTCCTTATGATAATTAGAGTCCCACTTACATGTATCTTATATACAACTTTTTACTTAGCGTTACAGATCATTTGTTTAATAAAATCACCTGCGACACTATTTATGCAAAAAGCTGTACCTATAACTCAATTTCATCAACTGTTTTAACTAAAGATTTGTATTTAATGATTTCACGTTTTCAGTTTGGTTTTCAAGTCTGCTATTAACATATTCATTGAATAACTTCATACCTCAATTTTTCAAATAGTATAAAAAAATTTTACAACTTATTGTTAAAAAAGCAGTTAACTAGAGTTATTAGAAATACGATTTAGTTAAAAAACATCAAGCAGGCAATTTCTATGAAATTGCTCTCCAGTCTCTTTTATTTAAATCGAAAGAAGTAAGAAGTAATAAGTAAAAATAAACTAATTGTAACAGTTCTGTTAGATCTTCAAATGGTGTTTCAGGTAATTAACAGAAAGCTTCTTCTAAGAGAATTAGAAAAAATTGGATTCAGAGGAACAGTGCTGCCATGATTTACTTCATACCTCCATTAAAATAAACAAGTGGTAAGATTTGTTTGTGTCAATTGTAAGAAGTACAGATGGGAGTTCCACAAGGTTTAGTATTGGACCCATTATTATTCCTAATTTATATTAATGATATTATACTAGGCAATTCACATTAAGACACCTTAAAACTTCTAGATGCAACTCAACATATAAATTTCAAATACAACTAGAAATTTCAAAAATAAATTTCAAATTTGAATCGTAGTAGCTGGGTTAGTTTGGTCAGCTTGCACTTGTCAGTTTATTATGTTGACAGATTGTCAATAATAAATAAAAATAACGGATTTTTATCAAAATCGCCAGTCGATCAATAACTCTTGATATAGTCCTCACCATAAGAATAAAATATTCGAGAGCGCAAAATACCTCTCTGCAACCCTACTGCATGCCTATGGACTTTTCCACGTTATACTATCATATTCGATTCTTTGCGATGATTAAAATTTCATATGGTTCAGGCACAAATAACGAAAAACCAAAAATAACGAATTCTCAAGAAATCTTAAGATTTCCTCTCTCCAAAGTTCCTTCGGCTACTCTAACCGAATTTAGAGGCAAAATACACAAAAGTTTGAGAGAGCTAAATGCTGAATCTCAGCATTAATCACCCAAAGTAACAAGAATAGAAGGGGAACGGAACCCCTGAAGGTCTAGAGGATCTTTTTGGAAAGATGCGGCATTTGCTTACAGAATCATGTATAGGTCACTAGAGTACATTTACTGCAAAAGATTCAGCTCTCTAGCTTATTGTAGAGGGTGTCCATTCCAGGGCCGTATTTGCAAGGTTTTCAATCTTTTGTGTTTTCGACCTAGATGACTATGTAGAAAAAAAGTGCACTGAATGTCTTTTGTTCCCATCCTATGGTGCATCAAAGTGTTGTAACTATGTTTTCCTAAGAACTCGAATAACTGCCCCAAAAACGTCCAAAAGAAGGAAAAGTATGTTTTTTTGTTCTAATTGACCCAAAAACGATAAAACACCACTTGTACCCATCTAAACTCTTTAGTTTAAAAAAATCCCAGTTGGATCGGACCATAATTAACCGAGTTACAAATTTTTTAAGTGGGCATTTCGGCGTGCCATGGAGAAAAGCGCGGGGTTAATCGAATCGAGTGGATAGATAAGCAAGCCTTCCTCAAACATAAATCTCGAATATTATGTTGATCAGACTATCTGGACGGTTTTTTGGGGGCCTTGACAATTTCTTCGTTTTTCACCGAATTCTCTTTCCTATCCCGCCATACTTGCGCTTGTGAAGCTGTATCGATCTGTGAAAACCAGACTCCCGTAGCTCTTATGGTTTCAGAAATAGGGGTCCTCCTAAGTTCGACCTGTCGCGCCCTCTAACGACCGAATCGTAAAAGATGCGAAATAGATTCGAGCGACTTCAGATGCAGCATACGCACCTATGAGTTCAAATTTGAAACTACCTAAGGCGCAGACATTCTTTGGCGCCTCTACACGACAGCGCCCTTGGTCCCAGATCGCTAGGTCTGCCCGTAAGATCCCAATCGAGTTTGCCCATTTTCACCCCTAGGTGTCACTGCATTTGCTCCGTGTGCATAGAGTAGTCGAAGGAGATTATCTTTCACTTACCCTCTAAGTTTGCTCAAAATTGGTCAAAAAAAACTGCAAAATCTCCAACTTTGACCTCCTTGCTTCCCTCCTATTGGATGATTAATGAAAAGCTGACTGCCCCGATTCTTGTCAAAATAGCAGATGCGAATATGAATATGTAGATTATTTGATTCTTATGGTGAGTAAAAAATATTTACAAACGATGAAAAAACCGATATGATCCTAATTTGCAGATTTGGCAGCACGTGTTTATCGCCAGCGTTATCTCCAAAGAAGAGCACCAGACGCTCAAGTTTTTAAGATGTTGGAAAACTTCCTGTGTCATTCAAAACAAATAAGAATGAAATTGAAATACTAGAAGAAGTCGAAAGAAATCCACATACGAGTCAAAAAGTGATTGCCCGAAAAACAGGTGACATTAGTCAGTCGTCAGTAGCACGCATATTTAAAGAAAATAAATCTCATGCATTCCATGTAACATTGGTGCAAGACCAACCGATTACCCAAAAAGAATAGAGTTCTGTGTAAATTTTCAAAATATTCTACGAATGGATAGTAATTTTTTAGATTGTATTCTTTTCACTTCCAAAACATCTATTTGGTAAATGTGTGGTGTGGAATTATAGGAAACAGTTTTTCTGTGGGACATAATAAAGAATGAGGTTTACCAAGAGGAAATTTTAAATGTAGAAAACTTAAGGAATAAAATTAGAAATCCATGTAGAAGGATTACTGTAGATGTTTTGCAGCGAGTAAATTTCATTCAAAAACTTTACTGATAGTTTTCCTTATTATTTCTTAGTAGTTTGTAAATTTATTCTTCATTGTTTCCAGTTTGAGTTGTTAATAAATGCAAATAAAAGTAACAAAATCAATCCCTGTTTCAACATAATTTGTTTTATCTCAATTTTGTATTATTACATAACCTCGAACATTTTTACATCAAGAAAATCTAGCGTGAAACAAACTACGTTCGATATACAAAATTTTAAAAATTCAAACAAAAGTTAATGTAGCTTTTGAAATATGTATGTTGAGTTACTTCGATAAGTTTCAAGGTTTATGTGTCTTATGTGAATCACCCTGTACATAAAATTAACAACCATAATATTATAGGCTTACGAAAACTATTTTACTGACATTCTGTGATAAAAATAATAAAAAAGGTTTATAGAAGCAATGCCCAAAAATGCATAGTTTTAAAGTTTTGCTAAAAATTGTTTTTCTAATATTTCAGAAATGATGGTCTCTATTGAGATGAAATTTTCCACATGGTCATTATTTGTTTATAGATTTTGTAGTCTATTATTTGGTCTTGATTCTTGGGAGTAGCAGCTCAAGGCTCGAGTTTTTTTGAGAATTTATAGACAGCTCAACAGCTGTTGAGTTAATGGAGTTTTCTTTCTTTTACTTAACTAAAAAATTATGTAAAGTACATTATCCCCAATCGTTTTAAAGAATTCTGTATTCTCTATAAATATATTTGCATAAAATTGTATATATCTGATATAAAACTAAAAGTACGCATTTATGGTAGGATAGGTTAAATTTACAATTACGATTCTTGCCTATATCTAAACTTTATAGTTCATTTATAAGTATTTATTAGAGTATATTCACTGTGTATACAAATTTTATAGCCTCTACAAACATATATTTCCAGGTTGTGTGACTCTCAACCACCTTGATTACACAATACTTCAACAAAGTGTTTCTAGGTCAAAAGCAAGCAAAAATGTCCTGATAAACATATATTCGCAAATGCGACGCATGTTCCAGGGATTTTAAAAGAAGAAATTGTGCATGCCTTCAAACAAATGGTAGGCACATTCAATATCTTTTTTAACAATTTATTTTAGTTGATTATTTATTAGTTGTATTGCGAACTCTTATTTTGTGCTTTTTTTAAATCAATGTTTACTCAGAAATGATGTCTTTGAGAATATTACGTTTATCAACACTTTTTTTGCTTGTTTTTGACCAAAGAACTATAGATTATTACATAACTTCTGTAATTACCCATTTGTAAATTGATATGATACATAAGGCTTTTTGATTAATATTGACAAACATTTAGTCCCAAGAATTCATCTAGCAAGCCATGAATTTTCTTGAGAAAGTAGAAGTGCAAATAACTTTTGCCTCATTTAACCAACTTTTATATAAAATCTTTTCAGTGTACTAGTATCACATATTTAATCAGCAAATTGTAATTACTCTTGGGGTACATTCACAATAAACATCAGACCTCGTCAAATGTTAAGTTTGCTGTTCAGAATAAAAAAAATTTAAATTCTTCATTCAGAATAAAAATCGTGAAATACAGAAATCATAGGTTAAGTTATAACTAAAAATCTATTTGGTATGATGAATAATTTTTAATTTTCGGATACAATACAAGAAATAGCTAATTTTAAATTTATAAATAAAGCTAGTGAACCTGAACAAAGAAGTTTCAAAATAAATCTAACTCAGACCAAAAAGTTAAAATCTTATTAATTCAATATTTCAAGAAAATGGAAGTACTTCTTGATGGTTAGTCACAAAGTTATAATTTCAGCCTAGTTTTTATCCGGTAGACAAAATAATTTTGCTACTTTTAATTATAATTATAAAAAAAAAACTAAAAGAAAGGTTTGGACATCATCAACAGTCTAGGATAATTTCTTTAAATTTAAAATTTAACATGTAAGATTCCTTGTAGTTTTTCATGCCAAAGGAAATGCAGACAGATGGTGTGACTTTTACATAGTATGTAGTAATGGAATAGTAACAAATCTGACTTATAAAGGTGGTTAAATGTTATTAAAGCATAGATCTCAGATGCAGATTGATTGTTCTTAAGGAATGTACAACCAAATTATTAATGTTTATGATTTATGAGAAAATTACACACCTTGAAACAAATTAAATTCTTTATAGTGCAGTTCATTCTTTTAAATACAAGTCAACAATTTGCATCTTCCGTAAGAAGCTGTTCTTCATAAATAAATTTGATACACTATACAACAATAATTTTTTTATTGAAGCTTACTATTCACAATGTGGGTGGCAAAATCACAAATTAAAGACGTTCCTTTTAAAAAAGCAAGCAGTTATAAGATCTTTTAATTATCTAAAAGCTATCAGCATCAAAATCATGACTTTATTAATCTCAACATTAAAATCTAGTTTGATTATACACTAACAAATGAATGTCTAGCCAGAATTAGGTTATTTTCATAGTACTATTAGGTTAGAGTTTTCCTGTATTTTAATCAATTTCAAAGTATAGTAAGAATAAAAAGTATTCCTATGTAAGAAAAACAGAATTTGATACTTACAACAACCCTGTTAACATTCTTTTATAAATTTTAGAAATAATTTCATAAGATTAACTAACAACCTATTGCTTAGTTTTCATGGAAAATTATAAAGTACGTTTCTTTATCATTATTATTACTGCACATCAATTATCTGATGACAAATAAAACCTCTATGGAATTATAAATATTTAGAAATATTTACCTATTACATCAATAAATTCAAACTCAAAAAAAAAAACTTTAATTTATTATATTCACTTTTTACTTTATTTGCAAATACACCATTAAACCTGAGTGATAGAATAATGCAAGATTTACCAAAATAATCTTGATAAACATAACTATTTGTGGTTTAAATACAAATCATCTTGTACTTACCAGGTGGAGGAGGTTGTAATCCGGCAAGATTAAAATTTTGTTGGGGTGGGTGATGCTGAATTGTTTGCGATACACCTACTCCCATTTCTCCATCGACTTCCATGCTACCACCTGGCACAGAAGCTCCTGCACTATATTCATCTTTAACGAGCCTTGAAGGACCAGACTGTAATGTCAATCCTGAGAGATCAATGCCTGGTGACACAACTCTTTCATAATGATACGGATTAACACACACTGAATCACACTTTAAATCAAAAGCAAACTGACAGTATTTCACATGTTTTAGTTCGTTTTTATGTAGATCAGGCCATCTCCATATTCGAGCATATATTACATGAGGAAAACCCTTACGTCCTGCTACCTAGAATTATAATGAACATAAATAAAAATAATCGTTTAATGTGTTTAATTATATACCTGCAGACGTCCATCGAGGGTCCTTTGAATTGTAACACATTTACTGGGATGAGCTCCATTTGTTGTGATTGCTGTGATGAGTGAATCCAATTCATCACGTTTTTCCTTTAACTTTTTTACAAGTGATTCGATAGCTCTTTTTGCAAATCCTTCACTCTCACCACCTTGCCGATGGCACATTAAGCTATGTACTATACTGAGGCAAGCATCAGCAGATGTAGGGGCATTCGTAGCTAACCCTGACATTTCTTGCACAACAAAATCACAAACAGTACGTTGACATAACCTAACTTTTGATTGTTACACTAGATTCACTTTAACTTTAATCAATCACGGTAGCTTTTTACGTTCTAAATAGTTATATTTGTAAATATAAGACTATTTACTAAACACCACTCTGCATCTTCCACCACCCTCAAAATGTCACTCTAATCAATAATAGCATATAATAGGCTGTTTTATTTATACATGACAATTTAGAGATTAGAGATACCTTCCTGCGAAGAAACGTTTGAACGAATGATATAAATTCCCTATCGGCGCCAGTGTTCTAGAGGTTATTCAGAAGCGTTAGCCCGTTAGCATAGTAATCTCTTCTGTCTTTTCTATACAAGATCGCGGGGTTCGATTTTGACGGAAGTCGGAACTTTTCTTCGTGCGAGATAAAATGTGGAGCATGTTTTCTTCGGGGGGGAGAAGATCCTTGGTTTCTTATGACGCAAGATTTCTATTAGAATACAAGAGAATCCTCCTGAGATTCATGGCCGAATCAATCAGTCTACTCCTTAACTTCTATTTAAAAATTAATAAACACATTTCTCAAGAATTGCTGAATGAAACATTTTTTTGTGTGCATTGATGTCAGGGACGTACCCAGGCATGTCAATTAGCACTTTGTTGATTTTGGCGCCCTCGGAAATAACCAATTACGTGCTTGTTTAAAAGTTCCTCTCCCAAAGATTTGAACTGATCATATTTTATAAGCAATAAAAGTTAAGCTAAGCAGTATTTCACGAATTATTTTGAATTTTTAAAATATTTCCTTTTAGCTAAGTAAAGGAGAAACTAATTAGTCCTCAAGAAAATATAAAAATTTAAAAAATTGTTGAACAACCAATAAATATATGTAATCGTGAGGTTACTAGATCCAAAAGTAATAATGATAATGGTAAACTTTTTTGCACCTGTACGTTGATTTCAACTGGACCGTGCTGCACTCGCGGATATGTATAATAAATGTACTGGGTGATCACAAAAACGACTAGACCAAATACATTTCAATATAACGACAATATTTAAGCTTGTTTGTTTATTAACATTTTTAGAGCCTGTAACAACAATTTGTCTATTATTTATTATAACATAATAAATAGAGAAACCTAACATAACCTAATATCGTTAAATACATAATTAGTTTCAAACATTTCACAGGATACTATATAAATTACAGGAAAATAAGGAATTAACTGTGAACTTAGTGCGCTTCCATTCTATCAATTATTTGATTCATTTTAACAACAGATGAAGTGTAAAATATTATTACATACTCTTATATTTTCATTGTACTGAGCGCCGTGGCTAACATCACTGGTAACATTCAGGTTAGATCTTCGGACCCACTGCTTTTACTAAAGTTTTTTCCGTAGTTTCTTTATAACTGAATACTGGAATAGAAATTCTTACTTTTACCTTTTGTTAAATTCCCCCCCCCCCTTATCAACGACGCGGAAAAATGAAACATGTTGACCTTCCTTCATTGCAAAAATCAGGATGCTTCAGGTTCATTCACCTATAATTCTGAAACGCAAAACTAGAGATGCAGAATATTTTACTGGTGGTAACCTGCACTCAGGGCTTTTTCTACCTGTTGTTGAATCGTGTTTACTAGTATTTCTACAACAACCAAACTAACAGTGTTTGTTGCATTCATAATAAAAATTACTTAAATCCCAAAGAAAAACTTACGTTTTTTATGAGTACAGTGCGGTGTTGGTGGGTGGGTCAGGTCTCAATGACTATAAACGCTGCAGGGGTGACTGCAGGACCTTGCGACTGAACTCTGTGGCTCCCAAGACTGTCGGGTATTGTCAATTCAATTGGCAATGTGAAATCGGTGGTGGTACTGTTTAAACAGAATCTGATGGATCTAGGTTAGAAAGTAGATACATACTTTCCAAACTGTGCCGAATCGATATATATGGCACAAAGATGAAAGTGCCATTAACGGAGTCTCAGAGATACCTAGCTACCTCTCCGAGTATCTCGCTTTATTGGTGCAGACCTTTATTGTCTCTACAATCATGGCATCCTTTATGAGCAAAAGTAATAACATTCTCGGGTGACCAGGACTGTCTATGGATACTACAGAACTGGTTATAAACGATGAGATCTTCTCGGACGTTCTGAGGCAGAGACCGACCTCGGCTGGAGGATCTGCTCCAAAGAAGCTTAGAAAGAAAGTATCTGAGCAGATCAGGAAAAAACAGAAAAAGAAAATGCGCAAGGCGCACAAGATGGAAGGCAAAAGAACCACTCGGTCGTCAGTAACTAGTTGCGACGATGGGTGCATCAAAAACAGATTTTTACTGACATTTTTCCAACAGAATAGAAGGTAAGACAGCTGAAAAAGTACACCAGACTGTGTATGTACACGCTAGATATCCCGATGAAACACTAAACCAGGAACAAGCAGGACTGGTTCAGAACAACATACTGCAACAGGAGGATACTACCCCCAAGAGAACGGTGCCTCCACAATTTTTAGTATCAGATTTGCAACGGGAATCTTTTGGGTGCGCTGCACAAAAGAAGAAACAAAGGGCAAAGTTAGGGAAGACGGTCCTGAAAATGGAATTTCTATTAAAGGGATAGAGCTTGATTCTGGTCAACTCGAAAGAGTTGAGAAACCAAAAATATTGTTGAATCCCAGAAGCATCAGCAACCATTGAGGCTGTCAAGAATAGATTGAGCAGGCAAAACCCTGGGCTGCTTGCTACATGTTGACACCTGGTAAGCCACAGAAATGATAATGAGGGTCAGATTCTAGCCTTTTCTACTGATGAAAAGTCTTTCGAGATCATCAAAAGGCTGAGATTCAAGGTTTTTTGGGGGTTAGAAAGGTTAAAAAGGTTAAAAGAGAAAACCTGCAAGAAAACGTACTCAAGAGACAATCAACTATTAACTTTTTAATGCAGAATTATTTGATGGCTTGGAGAACTGCTGATACATACTGTAAAAGTACGGTAAAGCACGAGTATTTATGTAAATTATTGAGATCTATCTCGAGCTGTTGCCTTGAAAAAGCTATGCTACTATTTATACAAGCACTTTGATGAAAATAAAGTTATCATCCTAGTTGATGAGTACAATTCAGTCATTATGAAGGTACTGTCCTACGTTCAGGGGGAAAAGAAAGTGGCAACTAAAATTAACTTGGAACATGAACGATTGCTGCGGTAGCTACAAACTTCGGATTGCTGCTTAAACCACAATTGCTATATAGTATTTGTTAGCGTTGCTACTATGCGTTCAAATGATCAATCGTTGTAGTCGCCTAGGTCAGTAACGTAGTGAAAGCGAGGGTGGTTGCAGCAGAAATACCGAATGGCGAGGGCAAGCATGTTTATCCCCATGATTTTGTTAGTAGAAGTGTCCAACTTGCAGCGGTCGTTGTCATCGCAGCTGGGGAAAGCACTAAACTTGAGTTCTGTAAGTGGGATTTTGGACTAAGCGAGTCTGCAGGTTCTCATGTAGATTTAGTATACCGCGTTCATGATGTTTCTGGGTCGTATATGACTGTGGAAGAATGACAGTTTGAGTATTATAAACCGGGCTGTAAATATAAGGAAAACTTGATTTCTTTTTAACAAAATAAAACTAATCGGTACTACACGTTTATGCAAGATTTTTGATCGTACAACAGCGCCAAATGCAGCCGCAGGTACGACAATTTTTTTAAAAAAAGAAAACACTTTCAACCTAACAAAATGAAAGCATAGCCTGTTACGACCCAGAAACATCGTGAACGGAGTATAGTTAGTAGATTTATATTAGCAAATAAGGTACTTGTTAGAGAGCAGTGTTATCCAACATAACCACCACAGTATAAAATTCGGTGACGTTGGAAAGGGGAATTATTGGCTATAAATTAATCCTCAAGGGTGACAGGGGGAGGTTTTTAAAGACTTGAAAACATCTACGGTCGGTTGCTTGTACGCGAACAGCTGAGACACATATTTTCAAGACGTCTGAATATTTTTTTCTCATACGATTTTTAAAGATATTTGCAACCACCAGGAAAAGAAAGAAACAGAGCTCGAATATTTGCTTGATTTTTGTTGCTAACCAAATTCAGAGAATTATTTATAGCCTCATCAGTCATCATCAAATTGATGACATCGATGCTGCTATCAGGTATATTGTTTCATGTTACTGCCATATGCTCTAATTTAAACAATCTTAAAATATAATAAATAAAAACGTTATAACACCTCATGGTGCGATGAAGTGAAACATTAGAAAAATAAACGTTCAGTTTTGATTGATGATTATTAAAATACAGACAGACAAATACAATCCAAATAAGGAATTGAAGAAATTGTTTGGTCGATAATTAGTTTTAATTTAGAATTTCGAGATTTGTGTTTTGTATTGATATTTCAGTATTCATTTGTTGAACGTGTAAAACGTTATTTATAGCATCAAAATGTCTTTCATTATTTTGTTAATACGAGAAGCCAAAAACTAGCAAAATCTTAAAACGTTATCGACATGAGATAACGTTTATAAGTATTAAATATTGTTGCGTTCTCAACTTAAAGAGAAACACTCGCAATTTGGACACTCAATATCTGTAATTACAACTTCTTTGGATAACTTGTTCAAGTGTGTCTGATTACTACTACTACTATACTGAATTACAATTACACTATTCATTCATTTTCTTGTTGTGTGTCTTCTGATTTAAGTTTACTAATAAAAATGTATGCAAAACAGTGACGGTTCGCAGTACAAAAATGTAGGAATTGCAGCTTTTGCCTTATAACAAACCAGCTACATATATGATGGTCGGTTTGCACACGTCTTGCAAACCAAGTCTTGTACTATTGAGCTTATGAAAGATTGATTACATATGGAATTTTAGGTTTCAACATGTACGATATATAAGTATAGTTTGGTTTATTCAATACTGTAGCTAAGCTACATTTTCACTTATGAAGGCGGTATCGCCCATGAAAATTTCAAAGCGTAAAAACCGTGCCAATAGAAAATTTCATTTTCATTTTAGAAATTAATAAATATTACTGAATTACTGGACGACTAGACGGTAAAAATCAAAGAGAAAAATAATATGGACGTTTAGTTTGCCTTTGCGCTAGATACAAATGCCATCTCAAAAGTATAAAACAAGTTTAACCAACAACACAACATAAAGATTATGAATGATTAACGTTCAAAATTCTTAACAATGCCAGTACAAAATAAATTTAAAACAAATTCCACAGATTGATTTTAATCTTAGTTTTCTGTTTTTTAATTTTATAATAATCTTATCAAACTACCTTTGCAAACGTGCTATGCTTAACATAAAGCAGCCTTATTCTTGATAACCTTTGAAAAAAAACAATGAAAAATTAAGAATCTTCTATAACAATAGAAGAACAGAATAAAAAGTTTCATTTGTTTAGCATCTTTCAGAAAAGAAAGGAAAGAAATGGGCCAAATCAACGATTGACGTTATTTCGATCTACAAAGAGAAAGAGAAAAGAAGAGAAAAAAAAGAAAAAACCAATGTTGAAATCTTGTCAGATACAAAAAGACACTTCTCAGTATCTTAAAAAAACTATTTACCTACAACCCACCTTTTAGCTACATTTTTACAAGTGGGGGGTATTATCATCATACATACCAAGAACAAGCAAATTAACAAACTGATCCTGTTAGATTATAACAAGAAACACTTTTTGATCTTTGTTCAAAAAAAGTTATTTGATGATGTGCAAAACTCAAAATCTATTTCTACCATTTTGTGCAGTTGTCAACGTCAAAAACTTCAAAAACAAATTATTTGATCTTCATTTTATTGAAACGAATTTAAACATAAAAGAGAAAAATTAGAAGTTGATCTTGATATCTCTAACGAATTTGTAACTAACTCAGCTTGAGTTTGTTGATATTTTTGTTTAGTGAACAAAATTTGATTCTTTTTATCGGATATTTTTGGCCTCTACATGTTCCACTTTGTGTAGTTATGGTAATAAGGAAACAGAAAACCAAATCAGTCTACTTGAATTTCAAAAGATCTAAATAAAAATAGTTTTATAAAGACCGCAAATTTTCCAAATTTGAAAATTTTTGGAAACACAAATTTTCATTTTATTTGTAAAATAATTCAACAAGTAGAAAAAATCCAGTAAGAAGATATGGCAGCGCCAAATGGCTTAGATTACTGTAAAAGTTGATATGGAAGAAACAAATGTTTATTTGCCAAAAATTCCCAACATATACAAAATCAAGAGAGTGGTGTTGGTCTTGACATTAAGAGTTTCATTTTGTTCTTAACTTTAAGAAGTCTAAGGAAAATAATTGTGTACAGTACGACATGTCGCATTGATATTGATGTACATACATTCTGCATCAGTGCAGCTAAAAAATGTTAATTGTTATTGAGAAGATCGCATCACAGTCTATTTTGCTGCAGTAGTCAATGACAGCGCAGTTAAAAAGCTAGTTGGGAGTTAAAAAGCGTTTATAAATTAATGTAATTTATTAATAATTAATAAAAACTATTAGAAAAATCTTAATTTCAATAAAATCAATTTTCTGAAAATTGGCAACACTGATACACTTTAAATTTGTATGGACGCTTCTCTACAGTTTGTCTAATACTTAAAAATAGTTTAGTTTTATCAAGAAAAGAAAGATAGTAGCTTGATATCTTTTATGAGCTGTTTTTGAATCATAAAAATGCTGAACGCACTCTTTATATCAAAAAATTTAATAGCCATATTTGAAGTCTTGTTATTACTCACAACCGCATATTTACCTGCTGATATAAAATTAATAAACTTAAATTCCGCTGTTGTAGTAGTAAACTTCTCTATTGGTAGTTATTTTACATTTAGTGGTTATTTCAATTTTTGATTTCTGATAAGTGCTCCTTTAGCTTTACCTATGACGACGCCTATGGCAAATTATTTAAAACTTTTGAAATTACATCTTTGAAATTTTATATTGAAAGCATTTTGAATCTGCTGAAGTCAAAATTAGCTGTTGTGGTTAGAATGAAAAACATCGCATTTCTTTTTTCTTTTTTAAAACCAACTCTAATCTATTAATAGTTGTTTTGTTGTAAACGTGGTTTGTTATTTTTGTTTTTTTTTTGTACGCGTCATCATAAATTATTAGTCTATTATATTAAAATTTTTATTAAGAAACTGTAGATTATTTATAAAAAAAATATTAAAATAATAAATCTTTTAAATTAAAATAATAAATCTTTTAAATTAAAATAATAACTGTAAGTATTTAAAAGTAAACAACGAATAAAATCACCGAAAAAATCAGTAAAATTTGACTTTAGGCACTAATGCCGGTCCTGTTCATGGAGTAATAAATAGAACATTAATTTGGGCAGTAAAGAACTTATTTTTGAAAACTAAACTACATTTAACTGCATTACTTTAATAATATAGACATGAAGTTGGCTAGTTGAGTTGTTTGCAACGGTTTAGATTTATTTGATTATTCTTTTCGTCGAAATTTAGAAAATTCGGTATTAACACCATGAGATACAAGCGATTCTCTTTACCGACTTAATAGTGACATGACACCGGCGTTAGCGCTGTCTCTGCTGATATCACTTTTGTAGTGTTTTGTAAATAGATTGTTAAAATAATTTATTTTTTCGTTTTTAATCAGTTTTGTAGCAGACAAGAAACATATATTCACATCCAAATATCAGCTAAATCTTCCATTTAGGTATGTAATTTCGTAACCTAGTAGTTGTCACGTATCTGTCAAAATTACTATCAGTTAGGGGGAGGGTCTATTATGACCTTTTAATAGTAAGAGGGTTGAATTGAGTTTTGTATCACTTAAGTTCTTTATCTTTTTTGCAGATTTAGAGTTTGAATAGTAGGAGCAGCTTGCCAAGATGCCGGCTGTTCGAGGAGATGGCATGCGAGGCCTAGCTGTCTTCATATCAGATATTCGAAACTGTATGTGTGAAGTTCACATGGTGTTTTTGCAAATCCTTTATTTATTGCTGTTATTTGTACTTGTAGGTAAAAGTAAAGAAGCAGAGATTAAGCGTATAAATAAGGAGTTAGCCAATATACGCAGTAAGTTCAAAGGCGATAAAACTTTAGATGGGTATCAGAAAAAGAAGTATGTATGTAAATTATTATTTATATTTTTACTTGGACATGACATCGACTTTGGCCACATGGAAGCAGTTAATTTGTTGTCTTCAAATAAATACTCCGAAAAACAAATTGTAAGCCTTTAAATACTGTTCTTAAGGCAAATTCTAATTCATTTTCATTTTAGGGTTACCTGTTTATATCTGTATTAGTGAATACAAATAGTGAATTGATTAAATTGATAATACAAAGCATAAAGAATGATTTGGCCTCACGAAATCCAATTCATGTTAATTTGGCTTTGCAATGTATTGCTAATATTGGAAGTAGGGAAATGGCAGAAGCTTTTGGAAATGAAATACCAAAATTGCTTGTTTCTGGGTAAGTTTTCTAGATTTAGAGTAGAATTTAATGTAGGTAGTGACCGTTGGGTGTTGTAGCTTCATTTTTTAAGATGTCTAATAAAAGTAAATTACATTGTAGATGTTTTAGAGGCAGTTAGGTTTTTTATTAACAATTAAAAAGAAATAATAACCGTGTTAGAGTGCAAATTATGTTTGTTTGTAATTTTGTTTGCTTGCAGATTACCGTATAGGTATTAAGTAGGCAAGTAGGTTTTATGTCACCTTTTTAAATTATTTCATGCACTTTGACATTATCCAAATTATGTTCTACATATTGAGTAGTAGGATAAATCACTGCCAATTATTACGTAACAAATAGTAGCTGGTTGCAATGAAACATTTCTAAAGTAAAAGTAATATGATTTGATTTTCACTTATCAGCGTCACAATGTTAAATATAACACTCATGCATGCATTAATATGAGTAAATGATACCAGTGTAATTGTAGAATGTAAATAAGAGGTTGTTTGATGAGATTATATAGTAGATACTGTAATTTCAATATAATGATTAGCTTATGAAAACATGCTAGCTGTAGAATGTACTACATTTTATTATTGTTAAATTAAAAATTAATCTATCTAAATTGAGGTTATCTGTGCAATATTAAAAGTCTTGCAATCCAATTATTATTTTGTTTTTAACAGTGACACCATGGATGTTGTAAAACAAAGTGCAGCTTTATGTTTACTAAGATTGTTTCGCACTTGTCCTGAAATTATACCTGGAGGAGAATGGACATCTCGTATTATTCATCTTCTAAATGATCAACATATGGGAGTCGTAACGGCAGCCACTAGTCTAATAGATGCTTTAGTCAAGAAAAATCCAGAGGAATATAAGGGTTGCGTTTCTTTAGCCGTCTCTCGATTAAGTAGAGTAAGTATTTAAACTCGTTGACTATGATATATAAAATTTATTGTTTTATTTATCTTATGTTTAGATTGTTACTGCTAGTTACACCGATTTGCAAGATTATACCTACTATTTTGTGCCAGCACCCTGGTTATCCGTTAAGCTATTACGTCTTTTGCAAAATTATACTCCACCAGGTAATTATTATACTAATATTTGATCTTATCTTGTCGTCTTACCTACATCCTTTAAAATCATATCTTCACTAATCAAGTTGATAAAATGTATGAACATCTTATAAATGTATTACAGCTGAAGATCCAGGTGTTAGAGGTAGATTAAATGAGTGCTTAGAAACTATTCTTAACAAAGCTCAAGAACCACCAAAATCTAAAAAAGTTCAACACTCGAATGCCAAAAACGCTGTATTATTTGAAGCTATTAGTCTTATAATTCACAATGATAGGTAGATTCTTAAAAATATCATACACATTTTTAAATTAAATAATATTTCCTTGTAGCGAAGCAAATCTCTTAGTACGAGCCTGTAATCAACTTGGACAATTCTTGAGCAATCGAGAAACAAATTTAAGATATTTAGCACTCGAATCCATGTGTCATCTAGCCACTTCAGAATTTTCTCATGAAGCTGTCAAAAAGCACCAAGAAGTAGTTATTTTGTCAATGAAAATGGAAAAAGATGTTTCTGTAAGACAGCAAGCGGTTGATTTACTTTATGCAATGTGCGACAAAACTAATGCCGAGGAAATAGTTCAAGAGATGTTGAATTATTTAGAAACTGCCGATTATTCCATCCGTGAGGAAATGGTCTTAAAAGTTGCCATTTTAGCTGAAAAATATGCAACAGACTATACTTGGTAATCTTTTTTATTTTAATAATTAGGCATTGTCTTAACAAACTAATTTTCTTACAGGTATGTCGATGTCATCTTGAATTTGATTCGTATAGCTGGTGATTATGTATCTGAAGAAGTTTGGTATCGCGTAATACAAATTGTTATTAATAGAGATGAAGTACAAGGATATGCAGCTAAAACAGTGTTTGAGGTAAGAACATTAATAAAAGAATATGCACACTGATTGTTCTTCCACTTAACCTTGTAAAAAAAAAAGAAATTGAAAATCTAAACTTTAATTTCATTCTTCAATCAAGTAGAACTAAAACCTGAGTTGTGAAGATGGAAACAACTCTACAAATCTAGTTTTAAGTTAGTAATAAGTACAATACATTGAATTTTAAAATTTAAAAAACAAATTTAACTTTGTTTTACTACTCAAAATACACATTTTTAAATGGTGAGGATTTTTTTCCTTGTCAACAAGAATTACAGTAATAGATTGAACATTCAATTTGTAAAAAGATCATAGTATAAGAATAGGGCTTCAGCTATCCTTATCCTGGTCTGGTACAGTTGAAGATGAACCCATTACGCATAATTTGGCGCCCAACTGTGTGACTGGAAAATTAGCATTGAATAAATTTATCATTCAATTTATTTCCAAGAATTAATTGTTTCTTGCTGGTTTATTTTGGTCATTCAACTTGTTGGAGTTTGGAAATTTTCCATACATTTTATAGGCAATTTTAGCCAACATAACCTAATTTTAACTTGAACTGACCTACATAAAGCAATTTTGACATAACCTAACCTGGTTTAAGTACATCAAACTTAACTTACTTACATCCAACCTAACTCAAATTAACTCCTTCAAACCTAGGTTACATTAGTTATTTGGGCAAATTCAAGCTAATCTAACCTAACTCAATCAAACTGCACCTAACCTAATTTATGGTTAATAGGTTAATAGACTATATTTAGCAGGTTGTTTGTGTTTTGTACCAAATTAGTATGTTTTGACAGCAACAAGTTGACAAAAAAAACCTTCACATTTACAAAGTGATGTGAAAAAATAAGATGAAGAGACAACAAACAGAAAATAAAAAGAAACCATGGTGGCAGAGGTTAAGAAAGAGACCGTGGAAATTACAGAAAAGATCAGTTTAGAGAGGCAAGGAGAAAATAAATTCAAAACCATGAGTGATAATGAAATGAAGCATGACATTAAAGTTGCTATGAACAGTAGATCTACAGAATTTGATGACATATTAGCTACCAGATGGAGCTAGAGAATTACCATCTGCAAAAGTAGATGGTGGAGGTTCAGTTTGAACAAATGCAGTTGAAAAAACAAGTTGGTTACATCCACATGAACAAACACAATTATACCAAAAGGTCTGCGATCTCAAAAATAAGCAAATTCCCACAAGTGCTGGTGGAAACCTTAATTGGCTGACCAATAATAAAACAATAGGCACGAACAAAGAACCAACGGGAATTCTATAGATGGTACATATAGCGAATAGCACTTAGTCAGATCAATACCTGATACTAGATCTGCTATTTTACAAATATATTTTTTGGCAAAAATTGCATAACTATAATTTCTCTAAAGCAATTTTACCAATCCATCTTGATGCTTACTGGGTCATTAGTTCTGGGAATTAATCTGTTAATCTAAATAAAATAAATACTCTTCTTTCATAGAATTTTGCAGCATGTTTTGTTTTGGAAATACAAGATAAGACTAACTTATCCCAAAATTCCCAAGATACGTACAGTTATGATGTAAGCCAAAAAGGATACGAAAAGGCCTTATCTCCTTCAAGAAACATTTTAACCTAATTGTCACAAATAAAGTTGATAATGGTACAGTCTCAAGGCATTATCATTCCTCAAATATTAAACAATATAGGGTACACAGCAACTTGGGGATTTTGGACTAGTCAGGAATTTGTTTGAAGATGGGCAAAAAAACCTAAAATTTAAAACTGCCATGAAATTCAAGATGGTAGATTTACTATGCTAACTAACTACCACTGTCATCTCTAGTAAATATCTTAGCCTACTTTTTGATTTCCATAAATATAAGAAATTTAATATAGCTCTGTGTATATTTTACAAGTAGAACAGTTTTTTACTTTTTAAAAATAGTCTGAGAAATTTGGAGAAGTCAGGGAATTTAATATCTTTGATCTAATCTTCAACTTCCACAGTCTTTTTAATGGAAAAATAAAAATTGGAATTCTTAATATCCCATACCATGAACCTTTGTGTTGAGCAAATTATCCACTTGAGACCGCTGTTGCTATGGCTGTGTAGAAATGCATGTTTATACAGAGTGTTTCACACCCAATTAGTCAAACTCTGGGAATACATTGCTAGGATTAAAAGGAACAAAAAACCTTAGTAAAATTTTTTGATTAGATGAATTTCGGAAAATTTTAACCAATACCTGTGAAGTATGTACTTAGTATTATTCTCTTCTGTATGCTCTTGATGGCTTTTTCTATGTTTATGCCTTTGTTTTACACGTGATAATTTGTCAATAGGGTTGATTGGATCTGTAAAATACTATTCTACCTTAAAAACATCATATTGACTGTTCCCTTGACTTTCTCTGAAACTGTTGGTTTATGGAAAAATTGAAATAAAATTGTTTGCTTTTTATCTCTCTATCTACCTGTGAAGCTTGGATAATTGAGTGTGATACATGCTGTATGTTTCACTGACAAAATGATAATTTTCGTATAAATTTAATTAAAATGTGATATGAATCTATGTAAACGACATCATCTAGTATTACACTTGTTAACCAGGCTTCAGTTACAGCAAGAACATTAAAACATTAGATAAATAAGCTCATTAAAATCTGTGAAATGATTTAAGGTATATGAAATTTACCTTATGATATGCAGATATATGACAATAATTAAATCTGTTTAATTGACATTTCAATCAATTTATTTGTATGCTGGATGCTACTTTTCCACCCTTAATAATCTTATAAAAAAATGAAAATCTAGAATAAAACAAATGAATCAAACTTAACTAATCACAGATGGTACTGTGTTTTCTTGAGCACATCTAACCTCAAAATCTTAAATGGCACATTGTTGTGAATGGAATAACACTTGCTGTCTTTGCTACAAACAAAATCTAAATGGTTAACTTAATTAAAATTAAAATGAGTTCCATTGTTTTATTGCTTATTTTGGAACAAGATTGAAGCGATTTTATGTATATAAATGCATAAATTGCAAAGAAGAAACAAACAAGATTAAAACAATATATTTTAAATTACAGGCTTTACAAGCACCAGCTTGTCACGAAAATATGGTGAAAGTAGGAGGTTATATTCTCGGAGAATTTGGTAATCTCATTGCTGGCGATCAACGTTCTTCTCCGCAAGTGCAGTTCCAGCTTTTGCACTCCAAATATCACCTTTGTTCACCAATGACTCGTGCACTATTACTTTCTACTTACATCAAATTCATAAATTTATTCCCAGAAATTCGTTCACAAGTACAAGAAGTTTTTAGGCAGCACAGTAATTTAAGATCTGCTGATGCAGAATTACAACAAAGAGCTTCAGAATATTTGCAGTTGAGCATTATTGCTAGTTCTGATGTTCTAGCAACTGTATTGGAAGAAATGCCAGCATTCCCTGAAAGAGAAAGCTCTATTCTGGCTGTTTTGAAAAAGAAGAAACCTGGCAGAGTTCCAGAAAATGAAATTAAAGAGGGTAAAAGCCCTACACCAATTCCTAACCATAATAACGATGTTACAAATACAAGGTAGATTAAATCTAAAATTTTATATTTAAAGCAGCAGGATTAGTTAAAAATATAATCTTTTTCTCCTAACAGTGCTGCTTCAGGTGATCTGCTAGGCTTATCAACTCCACCGACTTCTCAACCACCATCTGGAAATACAGGTGTTTTATTGGATGTGCTTGGAGATGTATACAGTACTAAACCTACAGCAAACAATGCAAACAACACTCAGGCACTAAATTTGTATAATCCCAAAAAGTAAAAGCAAATTTCTAGATATGTTTGGTAATTATAATGAATTTTTATATTTTATAGGTTTGTTTGCAAAAATAATGGCGTACTATTTGAAAATGACTTGATACAAATTGGAGTAAAAAGTGAATTCCGTCAAAATCTAGGCCGCCTTGGTTTGTTTTATGGAAATAAGACTACGTTTCCACTGCAAAACTTCGTTCCCACATTGATGTGGTCTGATGATCAAGGAACTAAAATGAGTATCCAAATGAAACCAGTTGAACCAACATTAGAAGCTGGTGCACAAATTCAGCAGCTTATTAATGCTGAATGCATAGACGATTATACTGGTACTTATTCTTTGACAATTTAAGCTTCGTTTATCTAACTTTTTATCATTTATAGATGCTCCAAGTATGGTTATATCATTTTTATATAATGGTGTACCACAGAAAATAACAATAAAGTTACCATTGACAATAAATAAATTCTTTGAGCCTACCGAAATGAATGGTGAATCATTCTTTGCTAGGTGGAAAAATTTGGGAAGGTATGTTATTTAAGTTTTAAGATTATTTTTATAGGTGGTATCATATTGTTTTTTTTTTTGTAGTTCAAATCAACAAAGATCCCAGAAAATTTTTAAAGCATCTGGAGTGATGGATTTACAGGCTACAAGAACCAAGCTGATGGGTTTTGGAATGCAACTGTTAGATGGAATTGATCCTAATCCTGACAATTTCGTATGTGCTGGAATTGTACACATGCGCACTCAACAAGTTGGCTGTCTTTTACGTTTAGAACCTAATAGAAATGCTCAGGTAAGAAAAAAAGGGCTATTTTTAAATTTAATATATTAACGATATAATAAAAAAATTGGTTTTTGTTACAGATGTACAGACTAACAGTACGTTCTAGCAAGGAGAGTGTGTCGGTGGAAATTTGTGATCTCTTAGCCGAACAATTTTAAGTTACAAAAGATAACCTGTAATTAGGGTGCATTCCATTATAGAAATATTAGTTGAAATCACATTATTCATATGCACTTGCCAACGACGTTATGCGCTCTGTAGCTCCAATCCCTCTTCTAACAAAATTGTGTTATATACGTATAAAATAGTAAGCTAAGGACCTATCACGCATGAATTGAGACAATATGTTTGTGTGCGTGTATGTCTGTGATTGTTAGATGTTGAGTGTATAAATAGAAAAGTTTATTTACTCCTTTTATTTTGTAGTTTTTCTTTTGTTTTATTTTTGTTTGAATTTTAGTTTCCCTTGGCTACTAAATTAAAATTTTGATGACCGGTTCTATATTTGCTTTAATAGAAGTGCGCACTGAAATCAATTAATTTTGTATTTGTTATGTTCCTTTCATCATGTAGAAATTTGTGTTATACAACTGTACTAATTATAATAATTGTTATATGTGCTAAATTGCTCTGGTTTACCATAACTATCTTAAAAATACACGACACTATTGTAAGCAAAATCGTACGTGATAATTGTTATTAACATATTCAGAATGCATTGTAATTATTTTAAAAATCTAAATATTCATAAAATTATATATGTACCTTCTCCATTATTATTTTTATACTTGTATGGAGATAGTCTCGTTTTATAAACTTCTAAATTCAATTGAGGATTTCTCGTACACATTTTACAGTAATCCTTAATCGATTTCTTTAAGTCTGTAATTTTCAAATTCTATTAAAATTTTACGATCAGTCAAATAAAATTTAAATTAAGAGCCATAAACCTCTAGATGACAATAGTAAATTGGCCTTGATATTATAAGAAAGTTGAGCATCGAATCAAAGAAGTGATGATCTATCATTTGATGTAAATATAGCCAACTAATAATTCTAAATGCTCTTGGAACTTGCAGATTATTCTAATTCTTTCTGTAGATGCGGTAAAATGGAATCGAGAACTTGACAACTTCTTATATTTTAGTGTTGGCTCTTAATTTAAACTGTGAAGCTCATAGAAAAGGTAACTTTAGCTGTATAAGTTGAAACTTCTTTTTATAAAACTAAAATACATCGACTGATCAAAAATTAGTAAGGTTAGAAAAATGCTATATTATACAAGCTTATTGTTTAAAAACAATAATTACTATATAACTGGCATTTTAAAAATAAAAATATTAAAAGTTAAAAGATTGAAAAATATGTAAGGTAGATATGATATTTTTGCGTTGGATCTTATTGTTATTGTGTTAAATGTTTTTTGTTTTATAGTTAATTTCTTGTAGTACAGATAGATATTCACATGAAACAACTCATTTTATTGTAACTGACTATATCATAGTATTAAGATATAAGATGTTATAATTTGTATATGTTGATTGTATAAAAGCCTCTATCATAGGAAACCATTACATGTGTCTGTCAATATGATTCCATTTCTATTGTTTATATAAGTTATTCTTTTTTATATATCAGTAGTTGTGTGCATTATTCCCTGTAAAAATAATAATATATCATGTGTAATATAGATTGAAATATAACTGCTCTATTTTGTTATTTTTCCGTGTGTTCCCTTCCATTAAGTAGCAGCTCCATTCATCATGGGCACGTGAGGAGATTCTTTACGAAACAAAACAATGTCATCATAATCTTTTATTTTTTTTTTAAGTTTTGTTCAGATTTTAGCAGAAAAGGGGTTGTAAAGTTCAGTTTCATTCACATGCTTTCATTTTGTGGTCTAAAGACCTACTGCAGCTACTTTGTAATTTTTTACATATTATACAAGGTGTCTCTGAAATGAAGGTTTAAGATATAAGGTATGTATATTTCCAAACAGAATATGTTAGTTAGTTTTGAGATATACACTGAATTTGGCAGATAAAGTTCCTGCTATAGTCTTCTCGCAGGGTCCATCATTTCTGAGGAAAACAAGATGACAAAATGCCCATTTTTCCTATAAAACTTAATTTAGGTATTTCTATGGATATTTAAGGTGTTCAACATTGACACCTTGTATCTAGAAAGCCACCCATTTTAGAACATACATTTACAGAAATTAGGTCAAGAATTTGCCATATAAATACTTCTGTATATCTCAGAGACACCCTGTATACAATGGGGCAGTAATTTAGGCTTAGGACCGGGTCCAGGGCGGCAAGATTTGAGAGACGATAAAAATTCAGAATTCATGGAGTTTCCCAGTGACTATGAAAAATTTTTAGAAATGTTTCAAAAATATTATTTTTTTCCACCAGAGAATTATACCTTAACATAGTTAAGTACCTAATTATTGAAATAAAAAAAATATTAATTGATCAATTGAGAATTTCGGTAATAATAAAAATATAAAAAAACTGAATAGATTTTTCTCAACTCTTTGTCTTTTGCCACAACAATTGTTTTTTTATATTTTTATTATTATACAGGGTGTCCCGTAAATGCCAATAAAGCTTTAGATAGCAGCCTCCCTCAACCTTTTATAAGATGCCAAAATTGAAAACACGAATGTTCCAACATACTTAGATTTGTCACACGAACCAAAAAAAGAAATTTAAACTTGGCAACACTACTGCAGGCAAATACAAAATTATTTGAATACAGAAACCAAAGATTTATCAGTTTTATTCCAGTGATAATGGACCATAAAATTGTCAAAACTTGAAAGAATTACTGGCAACTAACTTCATCGGATTTATCATTACAGCTAAGACTTACATGTTTGTCATATCTATTTTTTGGTAAGAATTCAATTTTTAACAGCATCTTCAACAAGAAAAATATCACAGTTCTGTGCTTTATCAAGGGTAATTGTTGTTTCAGCAGATTCATTTGTTGAATTCGTAATGGCTTCATTTGGATTTGATTCTTTGGTTTCTGTTTATTTAGTGTTAAAGATGTTAACTTCTGACCACTTGTACAAGAAAACTAAGCTGAGGAGAAATTTTCTTTTTACAGATTTGCAATAAGTACTTATAGAAGATGTTTATCTGAAGCTTTATTGGCATTTTATATACACATATATACACCTTTAAAAAACAAAAAGGGCGCCATATCAAAATAGGCCTAGGCGCAATCAAACCTAAATCCGCTTCTGCACTGGGGCACTGCCTACAAGAATAGCACAGGAAGTACCTTACATTTAGGATGTGTAAAGTATTTTTAGATTCTATCGAATGGGGAATTCCCAAGAAAGACGAAGGTTGCTATAAATTGTTTTCCTTATTTGTGGAGGCACCATGAAGGAAAAGATTTGAGAACCATTGATCTAGAGTAATTTTGTAATTGATACTATTCACCTTCAGCAAGTTTCCTGCATAATCCTGCACAAGTGCATTCATTAGGGTATCTCTTTACTCTACAAGTGTAACCACATTTATACTTACGATAATGAAGTTAATATGAAAAATTGGTAGGATGTAATGGTACTACCATATGGCTCAAATGTTAAGGTGGTAATTGATTATACACAGCACGGAATGGGCTAACTTGGCCCCTAGGACTAAATTGGTTCATATAAAGGCAAATTTATTGGCAAAAATTAACTTTCAAGCAGAAATTTAACTAAACAATTTAGTTTTGACGTTCAAGCTGTAAAATATGCAAACATGCATTATTGTTCTACATGCCAATTTGGCCCTGACAGCCAAGTTTACCCACCCTTGATGTACAGTCTTTTACATTTTAGCACATCTTAAAATTGGTAATTGGTCTGAACAACTCAAAATGTTTCATTTCATTTAAAGAGAGAGTGTGTGCTGAAAAAAAAACTGGAAATGCTTTAAAGGGGTTTTGATCAATTGGTTAGACATCAATGACATCATAATTTTGCTAATGAGTAATGACAGAAGATGCAAGGCTGTAAAGTTTTTCTAAAAAATAAATAATTGAATTATTCTAAACGTTACAAATTGTAGTGTATCTAAGATGAAATGAAGAATGTGAGCAGTCAAATAGTTTCATCTTATAAAGAGGCTTATTTCATTCTGAAAATAAAAGAAGTTGCTCTTGCAATTTTTATCAATGTAAAAAAATCTTTGATAACGCCAGGACTGCAACTACATATTTGCAATGCCCTTTAAGCCAGAGAATAGTTTTTCCATTATTGGCTAGATGAGTTGAATTTTCATGGGAAAAGAGAAAGATTTATAATCCTTTCATGGATGGTTTTGAGACTTCTGATCTAGAAGACTATATTAGTCCCCACAAGGAACAGTGGGTTGAAATGAAGTTAAATTCTTGCAAAACTTCCTGTTGCTATATATACGACTGAATTATTTATTAAAAGCTGAGGTGTGCAGAAAACCTTTCCCTTCGGAAAGTACACTAGAGGATTATGGTATTTTGTTAGCAGTAAACAACGAAGAGGTTAGATTGGGAACAGAATAACAGGACATATTTATAGTAGGTACATTTGTCTTCTTACCTAAAACCCAATCTGCTCTTGTTCATAAAAGCGCAAACGCCCTAAAGGAATAGTGAACCCTTTTTAGGTCTAAAAACAAAACTAAAAATCGCGTCCCTCTTAAATAGTTGGACAAAGGTGACATTGAAGCAGTTCGGGGATCATAAATAGCTAAAGAACTTTGTAACAGGGTCTGACAAAGCCAATACTAGTTTGGCTGTTGGTATAGAGTTCACCAAACCTTTAAATTTATAAGACTGAAACTTACCTTCCTAAATTCTGTTTAGAGTATACTAGATAGGTATATGTCAGTTTGCGTGGTATTCATTCATATGTTATGCTAAATACATGTCAATTTGACAAGCATCGAGCAGCAAAGCGTTTTTGTTTAATGATGACTTTCTGAATTCTAAATGCCTAGATCAGTGTTTCAGAATCTGAATATGAAAAATGTTTTATAGGCCACCATTAATTAGTAATTAGTTAAAACAAATACTTTGTTGCTGAAGTTTCCTTGGCTGCGGGCTATCCTAAAAATTGACTAGCATTCGTTGCTGAAAATACGGTAGCTTTCCACAAGGACAGTTCGACATGTCGTTCAGCAGAACTCCAGTATCCGTGAGGCATAAATAATCGAAGTAAACGACCAAAGTAAAAAGTTAAACCACTTATTTTTTAAAAATATACACGATAATAATACGGACGATGTATAGTAATAGCTTAGATGCTAGACTATTGGATGTAACACGTTACATGTATAATAGTTACATTTTTCAATAACGCTATAGGAACAACGCGTTACTTTATAAAAATACAGTAAAGTAATTATAACTAATTACATAATTACAAAAAAAGGGTTACGACTTCGAGGTCGTTACGTTTTGCGTTACATAAGTCATTGTCTTTTAAATTCAGTTTTACTGTAACAAGAATTTTCAGCTTTTAAAGATACCGTTAGAGATACTGCAAAGTTTATGACAAAAGTAAATCGTAAGCCGAAACATTTTCAAAAGAACTTCCAGGTTCTACCACAATGGTTATACGTCTATTTCCAATTTAGTTTTAAGACGAGGGTGACATTAAAATTTATTGCATTCTGGTACATGACGTCGCACAACAATACAATAACGTCCGTGGGCCTCAAACTAGCTTATAAAAATTCCTAGTATAGGACAATGGGTGATGCTTCCCGGATTACTATAGGTTTTAGAAAATAAGCCTTCCATCCTTGGCCTTTTTTCGAACACCAATCCCCAATATTTTCATTCGGATTTCATGGTTTTTTCATTTCGCCAGAATCGTGCAGTTCCTTGCAGCAAAGTTCAAACATTAATAACATAGATTAATATATTAAGGTCGCTTTATTCTCGGGTTTTTACAGTAATTTCTGAAACACAACTGATGATCACTGAAGAGAAAATTTAATTAGGTGTTTGATATACAGGGTGTTTTACTTAAAACTTCCAAGCCATATTTCAGTAATTAGATAAGATCTATGAGTAAAGAAAGGTAGAGGAGGGAACATTTAGCTAGAATCAAGAGACCAAAAATGTTACGCTGACATCAACAGGTTGATAAAAATGCCAGAAGCTTATTGGTTATTTCAAGGTCAAAGCACTTAAAACAATGAATTCCCACCCAGTAGTGCCTTCAACAGGTTGATGTTTTTGGTCACACGGGTAATTACAGTGACTAATAGCAAGTGTTCCCTCCTCTACCCCTTCTTTACTCGTAGGATAAGATATTAAAATTTTGTAAAATGGCATTTGTTGGTTGATGTAGATAGCGTTCTGGTACAAAGATATATTTCGATACTAAAAACGTTAAAATGTAAAGCATTTGAAAGACCATTCAATATAAAGTATCTTTTGTCCCAAAACTAACCTATTTGAATACCTGTTATAGATCCCCTATAGACAACTTTGGTTTTTCATGTGTTTTAACCCTTCTAATTAAATTACTACGTATACTGTCTAGATTCTTATAGAGTTAAAGAAAGAACCACGCATCAACCATAATAATCTTTTCGGCCTTAGCAATTCTCCTTTCCTCTCTTTGATAATTTTTCCCTCTAGTATCTTTGCTTAGCTCTCCTTTTTCCTATCACCTTTTTTTTGTTTTCTTGTTTTGGTTCTCCACACTTTCATTTTGGCTTTCTCACATTGTGTAACTTGACATGTTTCTCCGTTCCTTATTCACTTTTGCTGCGTCTTACTTCTCCGTTTTCTTATCCTCGTCTGTTCTATTTTTAGTTTGTTCTCTTTTCCCTTTGTCTATGTTCTCCTTTTCTTCATCTATCTCTTGTCTTCTTTTCATTATCCTTCAGTAGTACCCTTTTCCTATATTACCCATTTCGGCTCATAATCTTCCTCTTCCTTCTTATTTACTTTTTTTCTTCATTTTATCTTCTTCTCTATTTATACATAATATTCTCGTTTTTTTTTACTATGATCGCCCATAGCGGTGATCTCAAAGTAGTATTTATTATAAAATGCATTTTCTCGAATAACTACTAGTTATCCATCATTCGGCATAGGATAAATCCGTTGACTGCACATCTGTGTACAGAAACAAGTCAAAATCTCTCGACTCTAGTCACTGTCATGATCTCATGATAAGTATACCGAGAAAAGTCACAAGACATCAAAATTCAAGGTAAACTTCCTTTAAATGCATTCTAATGGTCATTAAGGCAAAACACTGTTCGTTCTATGTGTTGGTTTTAAACGAAACAGAAAAATAAAAGCAAACTATTTTTTAGAAAATAAGCAAATTTGCTATTGACCATCTGCAGACTTGTGAAATTGCTTCTAATTGTCTAAATTAGGCTGAGTTATGGATTAACACAACAGCAACAACAGATCAATACTTCATCTTTCGTGGTAAGGATCTTACAAATCGATCTGATCACAAGACATCAAAAATTACAAAATACGTGTCATGCTTCAATTTAGGACAATTACATTATGGTAGTCAACATTTTTGTCGAATTGTACAAATATTTTGCAAAGAATGCTGTTTATTACTAATAATAATGCTTTAACTATCATTTACCAAAGATTCGGTCAGGTTTTTCCAACCTTCCAAGTCATTTTGAGCCTATCAGGCATTTAGAGTCAGTAGGGCGTTTTGAACCGACGCAAAAAGATTGCTCGGTGATGAACAACTTTCTTGAAGTGTGGTTCATACTAAGTTTAATATTTTGAATTTTGCCGATTCCCTAACGAGGTATCCACTACTCACCTGTAGGTATATGTGGTTGTTTCACTGGGACACACAGACAAATCAAAAATGTATTGCCCGAACTAAAACCACCTGGCAAATCTAGATGACAATATTCTCAGATACTGAATATAGTATGATTTCAAAGCAGATGTACTTTGATGGAATAAGTAATTGAATGAAACTCTTGAAACAATGAAATTCAAATAGTTTTTAGTATTCCTCCTGACATCGCCACTAGTTACGCCACTGCTGGGCAATGGATATCGATTGAAAATGAAGAAGTCAGAATGCTTGATAACAAAACCAGAACTTCTGAATTTAGAAAATGTTTAGACAACTGCAAGTACGCACATTCTTGCTTATAACTTGCAATAAATAGGGTCTGCTTTTCACACATTTTTAAATAATCTAATTTTTAGAAATCTTGAGTGAAAGTTTGTGAATTATTTGGTTTGTTTGTGTTATCCCTTCCAGTCAAAAAGATTTGCTTCGTTCGAATTCTGATACTCTGTACTATACTGGTTTTTGAAATTTTTTAAGATATGTCCTAACGCTGATTTTAAAAGAAAATACTAGACATTGTATTATTAATTGGCTTATTCCCAAAATACGTCTTTATAAGGTTTCGAAGTGTGAGTTGGCCTGGTGGTGTCAACAAAATAATAACATAAACCGATAATCCAATGAATTCTAATAACATGTCAATATCACGCGTTGCTGGTTATATTTGAGTCGACGTTTCTCATTTTACTAAATCAAGGATGTATTTGTTTTATTTTTAGATCTATCTATATTTTTATAATGAAAAAATTGTTGCGCTATTTGTTTTATGCAACTGAAGGAACATAACACATAGATGTGTTGCCTGTTTACATGTGCATTCTGATTTCACGTTAGCCTATGCGACATTGCTATTAAGTAAGGTAACGACATATTCTATCTTTGTTTAACCATCTAATAACTTCTTGTACTTAAAAGTGATTAACAAAGATGACCTGAAACGAAATTTAACAAATTATTGAAGGTGTAGTACTTAGTGAATCACTGCCAAACAACCTTGATCCTGCGATGCAATGAGGTTAAATTCCAATCATTCTTTTGTGTTTTGTTAACACACCCACACAAATGCTAATAAAATTCGTATTAATTCCCATACCTTTTAAATCGGACAACAATTTACCATTAAATTGACAATAAACAAATCATATTTAATAGACCTAAAAGCAATCAAGGTTTAAGCGGAAAATGTGCAGACAAGGATTTTTATTCCCAAGTGGATATACACAAACAGGAACTAGGGATAATTAAAACTGATTGAGCTCCGAGGGCATGAACGAATACCATTTAGTACGACTATTTATACCTTGACTAAACTGACAGCATTGTTAGGAATTTGAATCCTTTTCGGTATTTAAAAAGTAAAGGAAATAATATTCTTTTTGTACCGCGATGACTCATGGCTACTATGCATAATATTTGTGGTCAAAATAATGCAGGAATGGTATAAGAACCAAAAATATCTGAGAGCAAGATTTTATTACCTTCCTTTGGAGAGGGCAGGTGTCCGCTTGTTGCTCGAGGGGCCGGGGGAGCCGGGGACATCCTGCGTGTCCAAGATATGACTACCTGTTCCCTCTCTACTTTCTGCTCTACGTACTCGTACTCTCCAACTATCTAACAGAATGAACTAGTGATTTTTGGTGAGGTTGTATCCACGTACAACAACAAACATTATTTGGAATATTTTTCAAAAATGAAGTGTTAGAATAATAGTTAAAATGATTTGGTGTAATAAAGGCTTAAAATACGTGTTACCTGTTAATCCTTACAAGTTGTTCAAGGTTGTTTATGATAATTTTGTTGGATTTCTGTAAAATGTGTCGATGTTTTTTTGGGATCAATGGCACCTATGGTGGTGTTATGGTGTTAGGTAAGTGTTATTTACCATGTACTCAATTTAAATGTTTACTACTTCTCGGACATTTCTCTTTTTAAATGCTATTGGTGTCAATTCGAGAGCAATATGTTCTTTAAATTTAACCTCCAACGTTCGTTACAAATGAATATGAAAAATTTATAAGAAACAGCGGTTATTCACAGGATTCACGCACATAGTTTCTTCCCTACCCACTTTGCATTCCTTTTGGTTTTTAAACTTTGCATTGCAAAATTTTGATTTGATGTAATCCGATAAACGATAAATCCAAAAATGCGTTTTCTCCATCGAACCTTTTAAATTATTTGCCGGCATGCGTTGTTTATCGAAAATCTTAATTAGGTCCACATTTTTTCGACTTTTAAAATTATGAAAAGCGCTAGAAGCTGTTTATTTATTATTATTATAGACGAAATTTATAATAATGTTACTTATTTTAATGACTGCTTCAATTTTTGATGTTGATTTCTTAACTAATTTATTGGGATCTCTTATGTTTGGTATCTTGCCGAAATCTTAAGATAAGTCAAATTCTGATTTTGATTAATTTACAAATCTCTTAACTAAATTAGTAGCTAATGTTTGCATAACAGTATAATATATATGAATTGCTGTGGTAAATATATAGAGCTTTTAGGCATTTTAGTTTACTATATAGTTATTCTTTGCTGAAGTTTGAACTTGATCGATTATTTTCCCATGTTTCCATACTACATCTACTTTTTGAAATAACATGGTCTCAGCAACTTAGCAATTATACCTCGAAATTCTTTCTGTGCTTTTTCAATTTTAGCGTATAGGTAGGTTAATTCAGTTAAAGCTTATCTGTTTTTAAAGAATTTGCTGATCTGTTAAATGATTGAAAGACATTTTGCATTTTACCAAGATGAAATATCAAGCTGACGCAGAATTGCAAATCTTGATTGGTTGAGTTTGATCAGTAAATGCCAAATATAATCATTTTCCAATGACCTTGTTTCAAGTTGCCATGTTACGAGCAATACTTGTACCATTTTAAGCATTTGGACGATACATTCTCAATAATAATTGTTTTTGCACAGAAGGTCATTTTCAATATTTCAATCCATTTGTATTTTGGCATTATTAGCAGTTTTGTACTTTTGCCTTTTGTTTTTGTCACATGTTCTGAAGCTCTTGGACCTTAACGTAGCTTGTAAATTGTGACAGTTCAGTCAACTCAGATTATCTGACAATTTTCTTCTTTTCCCGTCAGTCTTCTATTTGAAAATCATCGTATGGTAGAAGAAACGGATTTGAAATATGATTGCTGTAGCTATTGCTAAAGATTAGTTTTGAAATTTTGCTTTTCTGTGTTCTGGTTAGTTGCAGAGATATTCCAATCTAAAGAAACTTCTTAAAAAAAAACAAAAAACACCATAAACCATTTGGAAACTTAAAATGCGTATAATAAAAGTCTGTGAGGCATCTCAAGGTATGGCGATATAGTGGAATAGAGACAGGTAAAAAGAAGGTTCTTACCAGATTCGTTAATGCTAGTAAAAAAAAAACATGGGACTATCGCTAAATTGTATTCCCGTTTTGGTATTTGACTAGAAATCTTGTACCTAGAGAAGTAGATAAAATTGTTTCTTATTGATTTCCATCCAGACTGTGCAAGGAGTTTGGCAATTTCTCTACATACCTCACCCCAACTCAGCTCGAAAACGATATAAAACATCTTTTTTGATTTCTATTGAGATTGAGAATATTTTGCAATTAAGACTCTCATACTCCGAAAAAACTTTTCTTTTAGCTTCAGTTGATGAAACTACTTCTCATTTCTTACAATTAGGGATGCTGTTGGTGATGCACATTATACATCACTTCTCATCAGTCCAGAAGCTTGGTCTAAACAGCCCAGTAGTTTCCTGGTTCGAGCTTTTATAGACATGACGATAACAGGAAGTTCTGATAAAAGAGAAGGGACCTACTTATTATCTGAGATGTTGGTATATTATTCACTTAAATATGCAATTTATCAAACTGATCAACACCAGTGCTGCAAAGAAGAATGATATTACAAGACCGTGGTTTGCTTTATAGATTGTTCTATCAAAATTTATCGAAATTTTGCTATAAATTCTTGACTAGCGGTCTAATTGCTCATTTCACGTTACATTTCCTAATCTGAGATTATTCTTCAAGAATCTTGAAATTTAGCTTTACCTAACTACGATATATAGTAGATCAAAATTTGAGGTGTTTCTTAAATGCCAATATTTATTGAACTTTGAGAAACACTAAACTAGCTGGGCTTGTTTGCATACAAATTCTGTATAAAAGAATGCAGGAATGCTGCATACAAATCCTATTCCTTGTGAAACACCTACATATAAAGTAGAAATGAATCTTCTTTACGTGAAATTCCAATGAGATCATATTGCATAAGTCGCATTGTATAAGATATACTTTTACTGCTCATCGAAACAGAAAAATAATTGTTTCTTCTCGTCTGTTACCCATTCTTCTCCAACCCTTAATACGATTAGATGAATTAAAAACCGTAATGACCGTTGTATTGTCGTCGTATTACATAGTAAATTACGTAATATGAAATCATGTGAAACTTGAAATTAATGGGCTAGTCTTTAAAAGCTCCCAATGTGTAACCGATCGTGATGTATTTGTGCTATAAACAGTTAAATGCTGTATCATACTATATCCATCCTCACGATTACTGTGATAAATGATAATTATCATTTAAAACTTACTTGAATATTTTACTTTTGAATATTCAAGTTTATATCGTTTTTAAAACTGACCTTTATCAATATAAATTAATAATTAAAGACTCTAATAGTCTACTCCGAAAGTTTTAAATATTTGGACAGGTCTGTTTCAACCTTTTTTTCGTCACATCAGTAGGGGATAACACCCTATAGGATGTTTTAATAATACCTATGTATACATGTCCTTTTAAATTGTTAGGTATGACCTTTACCAATATTTAAAAATTGTATTTATCTAATCATAATTATATTTAATTACGATATTTATCTAGAATTGTCCTTTATCAGATTCATAATGATAAGAAATATAACAATATTATAAAACACTGTTAATGTCGGGTTGTTAAGTTAATTGTTTATTTAATCTTCTGCGATTTTTTTTCTAATATTGGCAAGGTTTTCATGCTTTTATAAAAAAAGTCGCAAAAAGTCTTTAACCTTGAGAGATATGAATAGAGGTTAACAACCCTAAGAGGTACGCAGGGTTGACAGGTCTGAGATCTTTCTTATAAGGGCGGTTTTGTAAAACAAAATTCTCAGGTTACTGAAAATAAATCCAGACAGCTCTCTTAAAGCACGTTTTAGATTTTGATTTTAATCTTTTTGTTAATTTAAATCTAGATAAGATAAAAAAAACTCATTTACAGTATAAAAATGTGCATTAATAAAAGGCTGGCATTTTAAAGAGTAAATTATTAGGAGACGCAATAAATATGCATTAAATAAATAAATAAATAAATACTTCCATATACTATAAAATGTTACATACAATTAAAAAGAATTTTTTAATGAAAGTCATTGTATTATTGTGTACACACTGGTACATTGTTAAAAACGACATTTCAATAATACAAAAATAATTTTTATTTTTCTTATTTAATTTTTAAATGAATGTACCAAATCAATCTAACAACCTATTGCAATTTAAAAAATGTCAGAATTGTGATTTCTATTATGCTTATTTTAAATGTCAAAAGCAATCTTTCTTCATTTCAGCAATCATACCTACTACCTACATACCTTTGCTTTTTAAACATTTCTTTATTTATTCAGTACAATTTTTTTATTATTTGCAATACGCAACTGGGATTCATTTGAATACAAAAAGACAATTTACTATCATTTGCTGCTTTGTTTCTGAGATAAGTACAAAGAAATCATTTCAAAAATGAAACAGGAAGTTTCAAATTTAACCGAGAACCTCCCGTAGTTTAAAATTTGTTTCGTCCACTTTAAAAAAAGATTTGACTTGGAAATTGTAGTTATCCATTATCCACATTCTATTAAATATTATTTTAGATTTCTTTTTGTAAAACTGTACTTAGAACATATTTTAAAGATGTCTAGTCTATCACTGTTCATGCACACGAATAAATTAGATAGGACCTCCAGAAGTGTGCAAAAGATACCTACATTGTGGAACGCACCGACAAAATCGTTGACGTGATGGAAGCTCATAAGATTGTAGAACATTGCGCTCAGTTAGTATGGCCCTTTATCAAACCCCGTTAAAATAAAACAAAAACGATCGATAAACGACAAAATGTAGAGTCCACAAATTTTATGCGCCTGTCTATAAGACATTAGCGGTTTGTGTGTGTCGGTTATCTCAGGAGATTTACTTTCTTGCTTTACAGGTTCCATTTGTTTGCAAAAACAAAATTTATTTGACAAAGAAATATTTAATAAAAGACATTGTCTTTAAATGCAATGTAATCAAGCTATACCCGCCTAAACCCAGTCGGCGACATTGGACATGATAAAAATTGTAATAAAAGAAAAAAGCAAAGAAAGTTTAAATAACCTTTTCCCCCCTCCATTTAATATGTAGGGAGACAAAAAGAAATAATAAAAAAACTGAATGACAACGTTGGTTTACTAGAATATTGGTCTTTCCTGATGGTGTTTTGGGCAAAATATATTTATTCTGTTTGCTACACTTTAACTTAGTTATGCAGGGAGAAGAGATTCTTTTTCGGTTTTTCGACAAAAACAAAACACCATTCCTAATAGTTATAATAATTAAGTACACAGCTGCCTTAAAAGTCTTTAATAGTAAAGAATCGAGAGGCAATAATGGAACTCTTGTTATTGGAAACCAAAAGATTACCGATCAATGTACCTCATCTCTGGTAGTCAACGGAAGCTAATGCTAGCAAAAAAGCTTTATTATATATTATCATTCAACTCGGCTAAAATAGAAGAAGGGCTAAAAATAAAAACTTTCTGCAACAAAACAATCAGCTTCTTGATTTTTAGACATGTCCTTATGACTTGCTTATCTGTTGTGCTGGACCAGTGAATCAGTTAATCACCAACCAACACTCTCATATTCGAGTTTCCACAAGACTCTAAATCTGAAAAAAAAAAGTACCAACGACATTGCAAGTACATGATTGTAAAAGGGCGAAATTTTCTTTATTTAGAGTAGTACTCGGCAAGCAGAATGATATCGTTCATTAATTAGTCGTGTTTCGTTGTCTATGACGAATCTAAACATAAACGTCATTAAGATGCCATTTTTGTGTTGTATTGGTTATCAAAAATTCTATTTTTTATGTAGTATGACATCTATTTTCTATGTATTCTATCCTAATATGGCGTCTTTGAGTTGTGACATTTTGACGTTTTTTTCCGAACGTAAATATGACAACTGTTGACTAATAAATCACGTGAACTAGACGTCACACTACTTGCTGATTTTTCTCAATTTTTTCAAGACAACTTCTTCCAGCACGAATGAAATTCACATGAAATCTGCTTAAGATATCTTCATGTGAGATCCTTGTGTTTGTTTTCAATGCAACTAAAGTTTTCAAAGTAACTAAATGCAAAGATACAGAATTTAGATTAAGACTTTGATAGAATCAAAACATGGAATTTGTTTTATTGCTCTTGAACCAATTTCTTACCGATTTAGTGATTGTTGTTTTGACGAACAACATATGAACAATTTCTCCCAACTGCTGAAAATGACGTTTTTCCTATGTGTTATTCAATTGAACATGAATTTTGGCGGGTTGGACAATGAAGCTTTTCTTACAAACAGTTACTTTTACTTCTAACTTTTCTAGGTTTCACTGCTTGGTAAAGAGTGCAAAGGTGCAAAAATATGAAGTTGCCTTAGGGCGCACTAATTTCTGAGATCGGCCTTGCAATAAAGGGTATTTTGATGACTAGTTTGAATGGCCACATCTAAACCGTGTTTGGCCAATTTTCGAAGTTTTCTCAAATGTTCATTTTGCAAGGAAAATCTAACAAGAATACACGAATCTTGAAATATTTCGAGTAGCCACACCCCAACCACTTATTGAGTATTCTCAAACTTTCTTTGAATTCTTACGTTCTTTTATGAGTGAAACCTTCTCGAATAGAAAAATGAGAATTTGAAAAAATTAGAATTTACGCTTTGATCGACCACACCTCTGGTTTACGGGGTATGAAAGTATTTCTATAACCATGATTTCTCTCTATGACGAAAATCTATTCCAATAATAAGAAATTTGAAGATTTCCAAAATTGTGCATTTTCGAAAGTTTCGGTCCCTATTTTGGACATCCAATTTTAATATTTTCGTGAATAAAATCATCTTCAACGGGAAAAAACTTTAATTTCTATTTGCTTAAAACATTACACAATCTTTGCAAAACTTGTTTTTGTTTCTTTGCCTAAATCGGGTTTTTTCTTGTGGCTAAGGAAAATTGACAAAACGATCAAACAGTTTTCTGTTCGGAGAAATCTCTCGAGCATATCCCATTGATATTAGGTTCAAAGCTCTATTCGAGTTTTGGAATGTATATTAGTCTGATAGAGGCATTACATACTTTTCGGGAAAAATCATTCAGTTATAGTTTGGTTTTGGGTTTTGCTGCTTAGTATTCCCAAATGAAAAGTGCTTCTTTCTTGAATTAAATCGTGACCTGGTTAATTTTACTTTTATCCAGATTCTTTAAATTTTCGTTCAAAACTTTCTGGGCGCTTCCATGCCATTGATGGTTTAATTCTCAGTCAATCTTTTGCTTCTGATGAATTGGTTTATGAATTCAGAAATCTTGACAAACTGGTAGATGCCTGACTTATGAATTTTTTATATTTAACTTAATGATTCTTTTTTAACGTGCTTTATCGCGAATTTACTATAAGTATATCTATGAGATAATTGTCAAAGGAAAAAATAAATTGAAACACCATTATATTATCGATTTTAGATACCGTTAACAAGAGTAATTGGAATCATGAGGGTGGGTGGTAGAGGGACTACTTGGCAGGGCTGTTATGGTTATATAGGGGTGATAACATTGAGAAAAAAGTGATTGTTTCGCAGAAAGTTCGTTTCTTTGTTTCATGGCTGAACAATGATGTGAAGGTATACAATTTTAGAATTGATTGTTATTTACATTAACGTCCTTCATATCGGTAATAAAATATGTAGGTACCTACCGAAATAGTTTATCAACCTTTCCGTGAATGTAGTAAGAGTTCTTGATCAAAATGGGATAGTAGGTAATTTCTAATTTGATAAACTCTATCATCAGATAAATGAAGCTATAAAAATAAAACAATTAGGCAGCCTCAAGGCATTTATTTGATTACAGTAATTATCATTACAGTCTTTTAAATTTTTATTGATAGACTAGTATACAAAATGTTCTTGGGAACTTTTGAAACACCTTGTATTGTATAATTTAGAGAATTAAACATCTGAAAAAAAAAACAATTGCAATTTATTTAATTACATATTACTTCTTTGTCATCCTATAATTTTTTTTGTGAATTTATATTTAAATTTTTTAAATCCAAAATAGTTTTCCTTCCCGAGAATGTTGGCAAGTATGAAGGTGTTGCCGCACAAAAACAAAACTAAACAAATAAATTCAGACAATGAACTATTTGAGGTTAAAAACGCACATATTTATACATTCCATTCAAATTTGATCTTAAAATATTTGTACTGATTCTAAAGAAACTCGTGAAAATATTTTGCAGCTATTGTATGTGTGATTTGGCTTCTACATTAAAATATTTGAAATTCATTTAAAAGGGAATAAAAAACTGCTTAGAAGTGTGGGAAAGAACTTAAATTCATACTTCTAATAACTCTTTACGCTGAAGTGCTTTTACGATTTATTTCTTTTAATAAGAAAACATTAAGGATATTTACAAATGTGGATGTAGTGTGTTAACCTTGGTTTTAATAACACCTAGTAATGCTATAATAACTTTCTTGTTTCTTGAGGAATTCAGAATTCCTAAAAGTATGGTAAAGTTTAAAAAGGAATTTCAAGAATTGTCATGGAGTATATTTCCATCTATTGATAAAAGTGCATTAAAATCTAATTTACAAAATATCTACATATTTGTTAATTACTGTAGAAATAAATATTGCAACGTAACTATTATTTTATTGCACATTTTATAGAGGTTGAAATACCTGTGCACGTGATTAGATAAACAGTTTTTATATTTCGCGTGGGTATATCATTCATTACTAGAAATAGGATTTATAAGCACACTTTCAGATTCTATTTAATGACATTTTACTTAAGATACTAATAGATAGTTAATCAGAATCATACCACACTGCAGATAAAATAATGAAAATATTAAGCAGGATTTTCTAAATTATATAAAATAAATAATTTTAAATGATATTGCATTGCCTTTAATCGTATAGTTCCTGGTAAATAAAATATGAATCATGCACACTTAACTACATTCAAACACATATAAATCCTGTTTTTCCTACCTGTCTATTGCGTATGTGTAACTAATGCTGGTTAATAAATTTAACCGCCATGAAATTTGTACATAAGTGCTAATATTTAATCTAAACATATTTATATAACAAGAATAGTTGAATATCGTTTTTATTATTCTTAAAAATGTAAAACAAAATACTAATAAACACTTATTATGGTTTTTCCCAAAAAGGTTAGACATGTTTGAAAGTGCAGATTACTCATATCAAGGTACTATGCTTCGTTGGAAACCACCGTAAGTTGACATTTTGGCACGTATCGCTACATTTTATCGTAAATTTAGATTGTAGTAACAAAATCTCAAAACGTTATAATTAAGCGATAGCAAAAATAACACATTTTTCACTGAAACAGTTACCTACTAACTTTTGGCGGTAAAGAATAAGAAGAGCGATGTACATTACAGGACCTGCTTTAAAACTTAAAGTTCTCCAAGGCAAACTCAAATTTTTTTGTGCCTTGCCATTCCATGTGGTTTGTTAGAGGACGCAGCCCGACTCGTGTTAGTTAGTATCTAGTATCTAATACTTTCTTCTTCATAATTTAAGTCAGATTATTGCCCGGCTTGAAACTTAAGTTGAAATAACCACAAACTTTACGTTTCAGAATGCCTCAGAATCTGTCGGTCTGTATCCACCATTTGAACTGTTTGGATTTTATCTAGAACGGTTGCCAGGTCTTAGACCATACCGAGTTTACAATTCAACGAAGAATTAAATCTCGAAAGCTTTTGTCTAAATAAGAATTCAACCAACAGGGAGTCTTTGCCCTCCACCCCCTTCTTAAAAAATGGGTGGTTGCCATGTTCCTCAGAAAGAAGATTCTGTTTCGAATCAAACTACATATCTTTGAAATAGCTTTACGCGTTTTTGACGCTTATTATTGTCTTCAGCAGACATATCTCGTATAGGACCAAGTCCGGCTTTAAATCTTAAAGCGCTCCGAGGAAAACTTAGATTTTTGTGCTCTCTCATCTCATAAGTGCGGGCGGGCACAGCCCGACACGTTTTTGTATCTAGTTCGTTTAAAATGGCAAGTGACTTTGAATTGTTCAGTCAGTTATCTTTTTTCTGAAACTGAATTTTCCAAATACCAAATAAATAGTACAAGATAATAAAGGAATCTCTTCTTACCAAAAGTGTAAAAATCCATAAATCAAAAGAATTTAGATAAATTTGATAAGCTAAAATTAATAATGAAAGTACCACTTTGGAATAGAAATTTACAATTAGTTGGAAACAAGAAGAAATATAGACAAACATAACAAATTATTTCTTGTAAAACATTCAAATCGGGTAGCTTTTTGTTGGGAATCACAGTAGAAACGGAGAAAAAAGCGCCAAATTCCCAAAAGTGGCTTGTTTGGCCTTGCGCAAAGTTTCAAGTCGATTTTGTTGATTCTCACTACACATTTGGTACCGTCACACCTCCCTTCCAGGAAGAGATTGATCTGAGAGAACTCCATGAACCGTGGATGAGGACGCTGTATTTGGGAACCCTGGAACGTTATTTGCACCTGTCCAAAATTGATTTGGGTTTCAGTTCCACAGACGTGCGTGTGGGATAAGTGCGGTGATTTCTCTACGCGCAGCAAACTCCCAAAGTAAATTTCTTTTCCTGTCAGCATTAGGGGTGTCCAAATCTAAGAAAATTCATAGTGAGAACCAAAGGAGGAAAAAACGAAAATAATTAAAATTTTATGTCTTTATAGAAGGAACTCTTCTTAAGAGTACAGTCAATATTTTATTCGGTTCACTTTTGTGAGTATAACAAATATGGTATAGGGCATGGGTATAATTTGAGCGATTTTTATTTGTTTTCTTCTACAATTATTGGGAAAAGAATTGATATAATGTATCTCTGATGATTTGTAACGTCGTTATTCGATCGAATTGGAGTAGGGTGTGATTTAACTTACTTTGCTGGTAACATTGTTTTGAAAATTGATAAATAGTTGACAGTTTTACAATCATAACCTAATCAACAAAAATTTCTTCGTTAACAATTTATATCCTTATAATTGATCCCACAGCATTTCTTTAGACAAATTGTTGCTTTATAAAAACTTTTTTTATGTTTTTTTTTTAATATGAATGTCATCCTTAGCAGTAATAAGTGAATTGATATTTTTGGGCTAACTGTGAAAAGAGAACGACTTTTAGATTGTATACGATTACAGAAAGTTCTTACCTTTAATTATGATTTTTTCCTTTTTCTAAACCAGATTGGCGCCCAACGTGACACTCTCTTATGCGTAGTTTAATTTTTTTTTAAATTGATATTCCCAGTATTGAAATCATCATTAATATTTTACAAATAAGTTAAAAGGGACTTTCCATCATAGATATACTATATATATCTAAACTGCCATTTAATTCTAGTAAATTCGCATCAGAATAAAACTAACATTTTATAATGAGTTTAAATGATTACCAACATGTCAATTACTATATTTTATTTTGTTTCATTTGTTTATAAACACAGTTTGTAAAATACTAATTCATAATTACAATATTTCTTCGTAACATAAATGTTT
Source organism: Ignelater luminosus (assembly GCA_011009095.1). Taxonomy (NCBI): domain Eukaryota; kingdom Metazoa; phylum Arthropoda; class Insecta; order Coleoptera; family Elateridae; genus Ignelater; species Ignelater luminosus. The sequence continues at coordinate 177,901 of VTPC01090611.1, forward strand.
TTGGAAACCTATCAAGTAATTCTATTGTTCAAAAATCACGTCAGATTACTGGCACGCTTAATTTTATGGTTAGATGAATTCAGTGTAACATAAATGTAATTTTATCAGACTGTTTTTTCACAATAAATGCAATTTTATTATAATCGTGTGGTTTTTGCTACTGTTTTAAAAACATCCGTTATTTAAACCATAACAATCGTCTATTGTTAATAAAATTTAGTGATGCTTAAATGAGGAGAAGAACCATAGATCTGAAAAAATATTTCCTGGTAGGTCAACTTCATAAGAAACTTACCTTTAATGAGTTCTGCACTTACTGTTACAGTTTTTTTTTGTGGGTAGTTTTCAAATTATATTAATTGGCGGAAGACACGGATTAACTATAATTGTAGTATCCAATAAGTGTGACTGCAAGAAAACATAGATAATAAGTAGATCAGCGGAAATACAGTTTTCACTTTGCAATCGTACGAGATTGCTGATATAATGATGGAATTTATACTTATTTAACAAAAAGCTACCAACAAAAGATTCATTACAAAATGCATGCTTCTTTGACAAATTGTAGTCATTACTTGCTTCTTTTTAAAAAAAAAATTTACTGCATGCATTCAACTTTATGGCTAATTAATTATGTTAAAATTTTATATTTACATACATTTTATGGTTTCCTAGATATAAAGAATAAGAAATAAACTTTATTTAAAAATGAGTGAAACTGGTTCACTTTTACTTTTCCATACTAAATCGTCCATATTAAACAATTTTATTCTGCTTTCCTTCCGTTTTTTAATGGGAGTTTAAAAATTCAATTAGTAGGTGCTAGATCAGATTTCTGATAACCATAAAAAATGATTTTATCATTAATGAAAACATTTACAGTTAAAATTAAAATTTTAGCAAAATACGCGTTCCTGGTAGTATTCTCCTCGACTGATGTTGGGCATGTTTAGCAAACACTATATCACAATTATAATTGCCAACTCTAGCTTTACCAAAAGGTATTATTTCGAGCCTTTAACATGATTTCGATCAAGATTCTGGACAAACCTGATCATGAAATCAATTATTGCTCTTGAATCAATTTTCTAAGATTACATCAGCAGCATAGATAAGAGCGTTGTCTTGCTTAGACGTGTATGTCTTGCAATAGATGATTAAACTCACAATCGTTTTATAAAATAATCAGGTCAATCTTTCCTTTTCCATCCATGATAAATTGGTCGATTGGCCAACCTATTGATTAATGTAGGGGCGACTGCAAGTATAATCTTTAGCCTTGTTTGATTTAATATAGTATAAAATTCAAATTTTTAACATTTGTACATGTAACCAATTTAGTAGTTTTTTGGTATACTTTATCCATGTCTTTCACAAAGATATAGCATCTATTTTGCATGTAGTTCTGTTAAGCGAAGTTCCTTATGTAAAATAGTTTTGATGCCCTTTACATCAATATTTCTGTAATATTATATACTTGAAATGTTACAAACAAGATTGAAATTGAATTATTTGGATATTGAATAGTTTTGCTTGTAAAGATTCAAATGTCAGTATAGTAACAGATTGGAATTGGCATTTGGACTCTCTGTCTATCATTCTGAATGCATCTCTGAAACAAATGACTTAATTACAGAGCTCAATCTTAATCTGCAAAATATTCTAGAATGGTCGAAAAAGAACGGATTGCGTCTAAACTCTGAAAAAATCATCGTGATGTGTATTGGTACAAGAAATTTAATTTATAAAGCTAAACAGAATGCTAGAAACCAAATTATGTTAAATAATTCTATTCTAAATGCTAGTGAAAGTTCCCGCGATCTTGGATTAACTATAGACCATAATCTAAATTTTGAAAGGCATGTTGTCAAAAAGTGCAGCCAGTGTTACATGAAATTAAAGTCTTTATGGAAATTTAAAGATATTTTACCGCCAAATGTAAAATGGAATTTAGTTGACGCCCTTATCTTACA